>JBBFKN010000011.1:12449556-12484532 GCA_039654755.1 Calcarius lapponicus
GGATGGGAACAGGGATGAGGACAGAGGGTGGGCACAGAGGAGGGCACAGAGGAGGGCACAGGGATGGGGACAGGGATGAGGACAGGGGGTGGGCACAGAGGAGGGCACAGGGGGTGCCCACGATGCCCCCGTGTGTGGCACCACGGCCGTCGCTGCCCTTGGCAGTGCCGAGTTTGCCGGTGAACAAGCTGGAGGCGGCCGGGGGTGCCCCGGGGCTGTTCCTGCTGCGCCGCAGCCCCCAGGACTTTGACAGTTACCTGCTGACCGTGTGCGTGCAGGTGAGACCCCCAGGAGACCCCCAGGACACCGGGCAGGGGGCTCGGGGGGGGTCATGACCATGGCACCGGGAGGGCAGCACAGCCCTGGCACCTGCAGGGTGGCGACACGAGGATGGTGCCACCCGTGGTGTCCCTTTGGGGCAGGAGGGGTTTGGGGGGGTCCCCCCGGTGCTGAGCCCGGTGTTTCCCCCCAGACCCGCTCCGGCCGGGATTACAAACGGTGCCGGATCCGCCGGGACGAGGACGGGCGCTGGTGGCTGTCGGGGGTGGCGCGGAGCTTCTGCAGCCTGCGGGAGCTGCTGGGCACCTACGGGCACCGCGGGCTGCAGGCCGAGGGGGCACCCATGCGCCTGGAGGTGGCCTGTCCCCCCCGGGCCAAAGGTGACACTGGGGGGCATGGCAGAGTGGGCTGTGATGTCACAGAACTGCTGTGATGTCACAGAATGACTGAAATCACAGAGCAGGCTATGATGTCACAGAGCAGTAGTGATATCACAGAGCAGGCTGTGATGTCACAGAATGGCTGTGAGGTCACAGAGCAGCTGTGATGTCACAGAGCGGCTGTGATGTCACAGAGCAGGCTGTGATGTCACAGAACTTCTGTGATATCACAGAGCAGCTGTGAGGTCAGAGTGGCTCTAATGTCACGGAGTGACTGTGATGTCACAGAGACGGCTGTGATGTCACAGAGCGACTGTGAGGTCACAGAGCAGGCTGTGATGAAGTCACAGAGCTGCTGAGCTGCTGTGAGGTCACAGAGCTGCTGTGATGTCACAGAGACGACTGTGATGTCACAGAGCAGCTGTGAGGTCACAGAGTGACTTTGGTGTCACAGAGACGGCTGTGATGTCACAGAGACAGCTGTGATGTCACAGAGCTGCTGTGATGTCACAGAGAAGGCTGTGATGTCACAGAGTGGCTGTGATGTCACAGAGACGGCTGTGATGTCACAGAGCTGCTGTGATGTCACAGAGCAGGCTGTGATGTCACAGAGCTGCTGTGACGTCACAGAGCAGCTGTGAGGTCACAGAGCTGCTGTGATGTCACAGAGACGGCTGTGATGTCACAGAGCTGCTGTGATGTCACAGAGCGACAGTGAGGTCACAGAGCAGGCTGTGACACCACAGGGTGGCTGTGTGAGGTCCCCAGGTGGGGTTCCCCTGCCCAGGCCCCCCTCACGCCCTCTCTGGCCCCCCAGAGAAGTCCAACCTGCTGATCGTGCGCAGCGGGGTCCCCTGTCCCCCCGGGTCCCCTCCCGCTCCCCGGCGCCGCAGCCTCCAGCAGATGATGTTCCACAAGATCGACCCCCAGAGCCTGACACGGGTACGGGGCAGGGCAGGGCCACGGGGGGGGTGGCACCGGGGGACAGGAACCCCCCGGCAATGTCCCCGCGTCCCCCAGGGCGAGAGCCTGGGCCAGGGCTCCTTCACCCAGATCTACAAAGGCATCAAACGGGACCAGGACGAGGAGGACGGAGCCCGGCAGACCCCCGGTGGTGCTCAAGGTCATGGACGGCAGCCACCGCAACTGCCTGGAGGTGAGGGGTGGCACTGCCACCTGCAGCGTGTCACCTGGGGGTCCCTAAGGCCCACCCTGAGCCCTCTGTCCCTGTGCCAGTCCTTCCTGGAGGCCGCCAGCACCATGAGCCAGCTCTCGCACAAACACCTGGTGCTGCTGCACGGCGTCAGCCTCGGCAAGGACAGTGAGTGTCCGGCGGGGGCGGGGCGGTGACGGTGCCACCTGGGCACCCCTGAGCGCGGCGTGGGCACCCCCTGACCCGCCCGGGGGTGGCCCCAGGTGTGATGGTGCAGGAGCACGTCCGGCACGGGCCCCTGGACCTGTACCTGCGCAAGAACCGCGGCGCGGTGACCACCGGCTGGAAGCTGACGGTGGCCAAGCAGCTGGCCTATGCCCTCAACTACCTGGTGAGCCCACGGGTGGGTGGGGACGGGGTCCCAGGGGGTCCTGGGGGGCTGGATTTGGGGTCCTGGTTCTGGGTTTGGGGTCCTGTGTTCATCTTCCATGAGGAATCCAGGTCTGGGTTTGGGGTCCTGGTTCTGGGTTTGGGGTCCTGTGTTCATCTTCCATGGGGAATCCACGTCTGGGTTTGGGGTCCTGGTTCTGGGTTTGGGGGTCCTGGTTCTGGGTTTGGGGTCCTGGTTCTGTGTTCATCCTCCATGGGGAATCCAGGTCTGGGTTTGGGGTCCTGGTTCTGGGTTTGGGGTCCTGTGTTCATCCTCCATGGGGAATCCTGGCCATCGGCTCTGGATCCCAGGTGGATCCCACAGCCCCCATACGCCCACATCCCATGGATCCCATGGATCCCCATCCCACAGCCCCCAGTTCATCCACACCCCACAGCTCCCACACCTCCACATCCAAGGGATCCCATTGATCCCCCATCCCATAGATCCCATGGATTCCCATCCCACAACTCCCACACCCCCACATCCAATGGATCCCATTGATCCCTATATCCCATGGATCCCATGGATCCCCATCCCACAACTCCCACATCCCCATATCCAATGGATCCCATTGATCCCCACCCCACAGATCCCATGGGTTCCATGGATCCCCATCCCACATCCCCCACACCCCCAAATTCCATTAATCCCATGGATCCCCATCCCACAGCCCCCACCCATCCCTGGTGCCCCCCCCAGCCCACCCCAGTGCGTGGCACCACCCTGAGGGTCCCAACCCCTCTTCCCCCCATCCAGGAGGACAAGAAGATCCCGCATGGGAACGTCTCTGCCAAGAAGGTGCTGCTGGCACGGGAGGGGGACACGGCTGCGGGGAGCCCCCCCTTCATCAAACTCAACGGACCCCGGGGTCAGCGTCACCGTCCTGGCCCGGGACAGTGAGCCTGGCCCGGGACAGTGAGTCAGGGGTCCCAGGGGGTCCTGGGGGGGCTGGCCTTGGGGTTCTTCCTTTGGGTTTGGGGTCCTGTGTTCATCCTCCATGGGGAATCCTGGCTCTGGATCCCGGGTCTGGGTTTGGGGTCCTGGTTCTGGGTTAAGGGTCCTGCTTCTGGGTTTGGGGTCCTAGTTCTGGGTTTGGGGTCCTGGTTGTGGGTTTGGGGTCCTGGTTCTGGGCTCGGGGTCCCGGTTCTGGCTTTGGGGTCCTGGTTCTGGGTTTGGGGTCCTGTGTTCATCCTCCATGGAGAATCCTGTCTGCGGGTTCTGGATCCCAGGTCTGGGTTTGGGGTCCTGGTTCTGGGTTTGGGGTCCTGGTTCTGGGTTTGGGGTCCTGTGTTCATCCTCCATGGGGAATCAAGGTCTGGGTTTGGGGTCCTGGTCCTGGGTTTGGGGTCTCTGTTCTGGGTTTGGGGTCCTGGTTCTGGGTTTGGGGTCCTGTGTTCATCCTCCGTGGGGAATCCTGTCTGTGGGCTCTGGGTCCCAGGTCTGGATTTGGGGTCCTGGTTCTGGGTCCTGGTTCTGGGTTCGGGATCCTGTGTTCATCCTCCATGGGGAATCAAGGTCTGGGTTCAGGGTCCTGGTTCTGGGTTTGTGGTCCTGGTTCTGGGTTCAGGGTCCTGGTTCTGGGTTTGGGGTCCTGGTTCTGGCTTTGGGGTCCTGTGTTCATCCTCCATGGGGAATCCTGGCTGTGGGCTCTGAATCCCCTTCCTCAAACTCACCCACCCTGGTGTCAGTGTCACCCTCCTGGTCTGGGGGGGTCCTGGGGGTGCTGGGCCCCCACAGTGGGTGCTGAGCAGGGCTGGGCACCCCACAGTGCTGGTGGAGAGGATCCCATGGGTGGCCCCCGAGTGTGTCAGCGACCCCGGGAGCCTGGCACTGCCCGCTGACAAGTGGGGCTTCGGAGCCACCCTCTGGGAGATCTTCAGTGGGGGGAACATGCCCCTGAGCCTGCTGGAGCCCCAGAGGGTGAGGCTGATCCCAGCATCCTGCCCCATCCAGTCTCTCCTGTCCCATCCTGCCACTTCTGCCCCATCCCGATCTATCCGCAACCCTCCCCCCCCATCCCACTGTATCCAGACCCTCCTTCCCCAGCCCTCCTGTCCCTTCCTGCTACATCCCAGCCTTTCTTCCCTGCCCAATTCCATCCCATCCTACAAATCCCATCCCATAAATCCCATCCCATCCCACTCCCTGCTATAGATCCCATCCCATCCCACAAATCCCATCCCACAAATCCCATCCCATAAATCCCATCCCATCCCATTCCCTGCTATGGATCCCATCCCACAAATCCCATCCCATAAATCCCATCCCATTCCCCTGCTACGGATCCCATCCCATCCCACAAATCCCATCCTATCCCATTCCCTGCTATGGATCCCATCCCATCCCACAAATCCCATCCCACAAATCCCATCCCATCCTATTCCCTGCTACGGATCCCATCCCATCCCACAAATCCCATAAATCCCATTCCATAAATCCCATCCCATCCTATTCCCTCCTATGGATCCAATCCCATCCCACAAATCCCATAAATCCCATCCCATTCCCTGCTATGGATCCCATCCCATGCCATCCCACAAATCCCATCCCATAAATCCCATCCCATCCCATTCCCTGCTATGGATCCCATCCCATCCCACAAATCCCATCCCATCCTATTTCCTGCTATGGATCCCATCCCATCCCACAAATCCCATCCCATAAATCCCGTCCCATCCTATTCCCTCCTACGGATCCCATCCCATCCCACAAATCCCACAAATCCCATCCCATTCCACCCCATTCCATCCCAGCTCTCCTGCCCCATCCCGCTGCACCCTGCCCCGTCTCAGAGCCATTCAGGGGCTCTTTGGGGGTCCCACACCCCCTGACCCCCCTTTCCCCCAGAAGCTGGAGTTCTACCAGAGCCAGCAGCAGCTCCCGGCCCCCGCGGTGGCCCGAGCTGGCCGCGCTGGTGTCCCAGTGCATGGAGTACGAGCCCCTGCGCCGGCCCTGCTTCCGCGCCCTCATCCGCGACCTCAACAGCCTCATCACCTCCGGTGGGCACGGGGACGGGCTGGGGGGGGCACGGGGGGACCCCACAGCGGCCTCACCCCCCCTCCCCACAGACTACGAGCTGCTCTCGGACCTGTCCCCCGCGGATGTGACGCTCCGGGACGGCTTTTGGGGACACGAGTCCCTGGCCATGAGCCAGGATCCCGAGCAGTTCCAGGAGAGGCACCTCAAGTACATCTCACTGCTGGGCAAGGTGGGGGCAAAACAGAGACCCCCAACCCCAAAACTCAGCACAGCTGCTCTTCCCATCCCGGATTTGGGGTGTGGGACATCCTGGCTGGATCTTGATCCTCCTGCGCCGTCCCGCTTGATCCCAACCCTCCTGTCCCATCCTGTTCTATCCCAGCCTTCCTGGGGTTCCCACTTCATCCCAACCCTCGTGTCCCATCCTGACCCTTCTGTCCCATCCTGTTCTATCCCAACCTTCCTGGGGTTCCCACTTCATCCCAACCCTCCTGTCCCATCCTGATCCTCCTGTCCCATCCTGACCCTCCTGTCCCATCCTGTTCTATCCCAACCTTCCTGGGGTTCCCACTTCATCCCAACCCTCCTATCCCATCCTGATCCTCCTGTCCCATCCTGACCCTCCTGTCCCATCCTGTTCTATCCCAACCTTCCCAGGGTTGGGATAGAATCCCAATCCTCCTCAGGCTGTCATCCATTACAGTCACCTGGCTGTACCAATCTCCTGGCTCATTCAGTTGGGATTCATTAATTATGCAATTAATGGGCTCCTGGTTCTTTTGAAGGTAGCTGTTCTTTACCAGTGATGCAGGTGTGAAAAGGCAGCTGAGGGGGGATTCTGGGGGTGGGAGATGAGGCACTGGGAATGTGGGGGGGCACCCCCAACATCCAGTTCCCTGCAAAATTCCCAGGGGAATTTCGGGAGCGTGGAGCTGTGCCGCTACGACCCCCTGGGCGACAGCACGGGCGAGCTGGTGGCGGTGAAGAGGCTGCAGCAGGATTCGGCCAAGGAGATTCGGGATTTTGAGCGGGAGATCCAAATCCTGCACTCGCTGCGGCACGACTTCATCGTCCGGTACCGGGGGTGTCTGCTACAGCCGGGGTGAGCTGGGAATGGGGCAGGGATGGGGCTGGGAATGGGGCTGGGAACACTGGAATGGGGCAGGAATGGGTCAGGGAACACTGGAAATGGGACAGGGAATGGAGCTGGGAATGCACAGGGAATGGGGCAGGGAATGGGCTGGGAATGGGGCAGGGATGGGGCAAGGATGGGGTTGGGAACACTGGAAATGGGGCAGGGAATGGAGCTGGGAATGGGGCAGGGAATGGGGCTGGGAACACTGGGAATGGGGGCAGGAATAGGGCTGGAAATGGGGCAGGAATGGGGCTGGAAAAGGGCTGTGAATGGGGCAGAAAATGGGGCTCTGAAGGGGGGCAGGGTTAGACAGGGAATGGGCAGGGAATGGGGCAGGAATAGACACGGAATGGGGCAGGTAATGGACAGGGAATGGGACAGGGAATGGGGCAGGAATGGGGCAGGATTAGACATGGAATGGGGCAGGGAATGGACAGGAATGGGGCAGGGATGGGGCAGGATTAGACACGGAATGGGGCAGAGAATGGACAGAGAAAATGGGGCAGGGAACGAGGCAGGGAATGGACAGGGAATGGGGCAGGATTAGACAGGGAATGTACAGGGAATGGGACAGGGGATGGGGCAGGAATGGGGCAGGATTAGACATGGAATGGGGCAGGGAATGGACATGGAATGGGACAGGGAATGGGGCAGGGAACGGCGCAGGGATCCCCGATCGCAGCTCCGGCAATCCCGGCAATGCTGGATGTGGCCGCAGGGATGCGCGGGCTGCGGCTGGTGATGGAATTCCTGCCCAACGGCTGCCTGCGGGATTTCCTGCAGAAGAACCAGCCCCGCCTGGAGCACAGCACGCTGCTCCTCTACGCCTGGCAGATCTGCAAGGTGGGATCGGGGTGGGCACAGGGGAAACGGGGCTGGAGCAATGCCGTGGGTCAGCCACGAGTGGGTCCTGTCCCTGCCAGCAGCTCTGTCCTGGCCAGGGGCAATGCCACGGGTGACCCAAGGGTCATTGTCCAGCTCTGGGGATGCCACAGGATCCTGTCCCCCCCACCCTCACCCCTGGGGCTGTGCTCCAGCCAGGATGAGCCCCCTGAGACCCTCACCCGGGGGTTCTCCAGCCCTGGGGATGCTGATGTGTCCCCGGCAGGGCATGGAGTACCTGGGGGCGCAGCGCTGCGTGCACCGGGACCTGGCGAGCAGGAACATCCTGGTGGAGAGCGACAGCCACGTCAAGATCGGCGACTTCGGGCTGGCCAAGCTGCTCCCGCAGGACAAGGATTACTACGTGGTGCGGGAGCCCGGCCAGAGCCCCGTTTTCTGGTGAGGGAGGCACACAGGGAGGGCTGGAATTCCAGCGGGATCCAGGGCTCAGGATCCACTTTTCCTGGAGCTCAGAACCCACTTTTCCCGGGGCTCAGAATCCCCTTTTCCCGGGACTCAGAACCCGTTTTTCCCAAGGCTCTGGACCCGTTTTTCCCAGAGCTCAGAACCTGCTTTTTCCGGGGCTCTGAACCCATTTTTCCTGGAGCTCAGAACCCACTTTTCCCGGGGCTCAGAACCCACTTTTCCCGGAGTTCAGGATCCCCTTTTTCTGGGACTCAGAACCTGTTTTTCCAAGGCTCCGGACCCATTTTTCCTGGAGCTCAGAACCCGCTTTTCCCAGGGCTCAGGATCCCCTTTTCCTAGACCTCAAAACCCACTTTTCCTGGGGCTCTGAACCCGTTTTTCCAGGAACTCAGAATCCACTTTTCCCAGAGCTCAGGTTCCCCCTTTCCTGGGGCTCTGAACCCGTTTTTCCCAGAGCTCAGAACCCACTTTTCCCAGCGATCAGAATCCCCTTTTCCCAGAGCTCAGAACCCGCTTTTCCTGGAGCTCAGAACCCGCTTTTCCTGGAGCTCAGAACCCATTTTTCCTGGAGATCAAAACCCATTTTTCCCAGGGCTCAGGTTCCCCTTTTCCCAGGGCTCTGGACCCATTTTTCCCAGGGCTCTGGACCCGTTTTTCCCGGGGTTCTGACCCCGTTTTTCCCGGCAGGTACGCTCCGGAATCCCTGGCTGACAACATCTTCTCCTGCGCCTCCGACGCCTGGAGCTTCGGCGTGCTCCTCTACGAGCTCTTCACCTACAGCTCCAAGAGCAAGAGCCCCTCAGAGGTGACGTTTTCCCTGGAAAGGAGGGGGAGGCCATTCCCACTGGGATGAACCCCTCACAGCCTCCCAGGTGCTCCCGGGTGATCCCAGATGTCCAAGAGCTCCTGAGCATCCCATTGCTCCCAGATGTCCTGGAGCTCCTGAGCATCCCATTGCTCCCAGATGTCCTGGAGCTCCTGAGCATCCCATTGCTCCCAGATGTCCTGGAGCTCCTGAGCATCCCATTGCTCCCAGATGTCCTGGAGCTCCTGAGCATCCCATTGCTCCCAGATGTCCCAGAGCTCCTGAGCATCCCATTGCTCCCAGATGTCCTGGAGCTCCTGAGCATCCCATTGCTCCCAGATGTCCCAGAGCTCCTGAGCATCCCATTGCTCCCAGATGTCCCAGAGCTCCTGAGCATCCCATTGCTCCCAGGTGTCCCAGAGCTTTTGGGCATCCTGGTGCTCCCAGATGTCCTGGAGCTCCTGAGCATCCCATTGCTTCCAGGTGTCCTGGAGCTCCTGAGCATCCCATTGCTCCCAGGTGTCCCAGAGCTTTTGGGCATCCTGGTGCTCCCAGATGTCCTGGAGCTCCTGAGCATCCCATTGCTTCCAGGTGTCCTGGAGCTCCTGAGCATCCCATTGCTCCCAGATGTCCCAGAGCTCCTGAGCATCCCATTGCTCCCAGATGTCCTGGAGCTCCTGAGCATCCCATTGCTCCCAGATGTCCTGGAGCTCCTGAGCATCCCATTGCTCCCAGATGTCCTGGAGCTCCTGAGCATCCCATTGCTCCCAGATGTCCTGGAGCTCCTGAGCATCCCATTGCTCCCAGATGTCCCGGAGCTCCTGAGCATCCCATTGCTCCCAGATGTCCCAGAGCTCCTGAGCATCCCATTGCTCCCAGATGTCCCAGAGCTCCTGAGCATCCCATTGCTCCCAGATGTCCTGGAGCTCCTGGATGTCCCAGAGCTTTTGGACATCCTGGTGCTCCTGGATGTCCCAGTGCTCCTGAGTGTCCCGGAGCTCACAGATGTCCCAGGGCTCTCCCGGGCGTCCCGGAGCTCACGGATTTTCCCCCGTGCCCGCAGGAATTCCTGCGGATGATGGGCACCGCGAGGCCGCCGCAGATCATCTGCCACCTGCTGGAGCTCCTCAAGGACAACCGGCGACTCCCGTCCCCCACCGGCTGTCCCTCGGAGGTGACACCGCTGTCCCAGGGCTGGCAGGGGGGGGTCCCCGAGGTGCCCCTCCTGCCCTGATGTGGCCCCGCCGTGTCCTTTGTCCCCTCCCAGGTGTACGCGCTGATGATGAGCTGCTGGGCCTTCACCCCTGGCGCCAGACCCACTTTTGGGGAGCTTTCCCCCAAAATCGAGGCGCTGCGGGACGGGCGGAGCAAAACTCGGGGTTGAGGCCCCCCAAGAATGGACCCTCAATCCGTGGTGATGCTTCCCTGAGCTTTGAGGGGGCACTGAGGGGGGACACAGCCCCCAAGCCCCTTTCCCACATCACAACCCCCCTCCCATCCCTTCGGCTTTTCCCCCTTTTTTCCTTGCCCTCCCCCTTCCATGGCAGAATTGGGATCGGAATATGGGATTTATGGGATTTACGGGATTTATGGGATTTATGGGATTTATGGGATTTATGGGATTGGCGCCGTGGCAAGAAGGAGGCAGCAGCCGGCGGGGGGGAATTTATTAGAAAATAAAGTGTTTAATAAAAGAGCAGCTCCTGCTCCCTTCACAGCACAGGGGGAGGACAGCGGGGCGGGGGGGGGGAGCAGGAGACGACGCGGGGACAGCGACAGGGAGGGGACAGGAGGAGGAGGAGGAGGAGGCGCCCCCTGCCCAGCCCGCCTCCATCCAGTGTTTCCAATTCACAAAACCGCGAGAAAAGCCCGGGGGGGGCCCGGGGGGGGGGTCCGGGAGCCGCTCAGGACCCCGCCAGGTAAATCCCTGCGGAGGAAAGGTGGGCACAGAGGAGGGAGGGCACGGCCCCGGCCAGGCACGGGCACTGCCCAGCGGCCAGAGCTCGGCGCCAGCACCGGACTGGGCGACCCCAAAGAGCAGGAAAAGGACCCCAAATACCCCAGGGAAGGGACTCTGAGCACCCCAAGGAGCAGAGAAAGGACCTTAAATACCCCATGGAAAAGACCCTGAGCATCCCAAAGAGCAGGGAAAGGACCCTAAATACCCCAGGGAAGGGATCTCGTGCACCTCAAGGATCAGGAAAAGGACCCTATGAACCCCACAGAGCAGAAAAGGGACTCCTGAGCGGCCCAAAGAGCAGAGAAAGGACCCCATAAACCCCACAGAGGAGGAAAAGGACCCTAAATACCCCAGGGAAAGGAACCCTGTGCACCCCAAGAAACAGGGAAAGGACCCTCAATACCCCAGAGAAGGGACCCTGAGCACACCAAAGAGCAGAGAAAGGACCCCATAAACCCCAAAGAGCAGGGAAAGGAACCCCATGCACCCCAAGAAGCAGGGAAAGGACCCTAAATACCCCAGGGAAGGGACCCTGAGGACCCCAAAGAGCAGGGAAATGACCCCATGAACCCCACAGAGCAGAAAAGGAACTCCTGAGCAGCCCAAGGAGCAGGGAAAGGACCCCAAATACCCCAGGGAAGGGACCCTGAGCACTCCAAAGAACAGGAAAAGGACTCTAAATACCCCAGGGAAGGGACCCTGAGCACCTCAAGGATCAGGAAAAGGACTCCATGAACCCCACAGAGCAGAAAAGGAACTCCTGAGCAGCCCAAGGAGCAGGGAAAGGACCCTAAATACCCCAAGGAAGGGACCCTGAGGACCCCAAGGAGCAGAGAAAGGACCCTAAAGGAAATGACCCCATGCACCCCACGGAAGGGACCCCCTGTCCCCCCAGGACCCAGGGGATGGGAAGAAGACCCCCTCACCCCCCAAGGCTGTGGGGAAGAGACCCCCCCAGCCCCATCCCCGTCGTCCCCCCCCCCCCTCGGCCATACCTGTAGCAAATCTCTTCTTGACCAGCGACATTCGGTACCCGGCGCCTGCCAACTCCACCTCCACTCCCGACAAGGTGCTGCCCTCGCTGCTGAACTGGGCGGCCACGGGGCTGGGCTTACTGGGCCCCCCCAGCGGCTCCCAGCTGGCCGAGAGCCGCCCGCAGCCTGGGGGGGACAGCGCAGGGCTTGGGTTGGGTTGGGGGGGTCGGGACGCGGAGCCCCCGCCCCGCGACCCCCGGGCAGGGCGGGCCCGGCCTCACCTCCCTGCCCCGGGGCACCGGGGATGTCCAGCAGCTTCCAGAGCAGCCGCTTCTCCTCCAGGTTCCTGCCGGGATCAAGGGGGTGTCCTCAAGCCCACACAGCCCCAAGGTTCAGCCCTTGCTGGCCATCCCCACATCCTGCCTCCCTTACCCCGTCAGCGTCCCCATTTCCCTGTCCAGTGTCCCCATCTCCCAGTCCAGGGTCCCCATTTCCCAGTTCAGCGTCCCCATTTCCCACTCCAGGGTCCCATTTCCCAGTCCAGAGTCCCCATTTCCCAGTTCAGCATCCCCATTTCCCAGTCCAGTGCCCCCATCTCCCAGTCCAGGGTCCCCATTTCCCAGTCCAGGATCCCATTTCCCAGTTCAGCATCCCCATTTCCCAGTCCAGTGCCCCCATCTCCCAGTCCAGGGTCCCCATTTCCCAGTCCAGGATCCCATTTCCCAGTTCAGCATCCCCATTTCCCAGTCCAGTGCCCCCATTTCCCAGTCCAGGGTCCCCATTTCCCAGTCCAGCATCCCCATTTCCCACACAAGGGTCCCATTTCCCACTCCAGGGTCCCCATTTCCCAGTCCAGGGTCCCCATTTCCCAGTCCAAGGTCCCCATTTCCCACTCCAGAGTCCCCATTTGCCAGTGCAGGGTCCCATTTCCCATTCCAGCATCCCCATTTCCCAGTTCAGCATCCCCATTTCCCAGTTCAGTGTCCCCATTTCCCAGTTCAGCATCCCCATTTCCCAGTTCAGCATCCCCATTTCCCAGTGCAGGGTCCCCTTCTCCCACCCTGGGCACATTCAGGACCCCACTCCTGTGCTCCCCATCTTGGGCTAGTTTGGGACCCCCAGTCCTGTGTGTCCCCTCCACCCTGGGGGAGTTTGGGGCTGTGTCATCCACCCTGTGCAGGTTTGGGACCCCAGACCCTTCATCCCCCACCTCATTCATGCTCAGGACCCCAGACCCTTCATTCCCCACCCTGTGCAGGTTTGGGACCCCAGACCCTTCATCCCCCACCCCATTCATGCTCAGGACCCCAGACTCTCCACCTTCCCCCTGTTCAGCCTCAGGACCCCAGACCCTTCATCCCCCACCCCTTTCAGCCTCAGGATCCCATCCCAGCCCCGCTCTCTCCCGTTCCCTCTCTCCCATTCCCTCTCTCCCGTTCCCTCTCTCCCGTTCCCGTTACCAGCTGGCCGCGGGCTGCAGCCGCAGGTTGGTCAGGGGCTCCTCCACGGGCAGCAGGACGTGCACGTTGCCCAGGGGCACGGGCAGTGCCAGGGCGGCCGCGTTGTAGCCGTACTCGACGCTGACCCGCGTGGCACCGGGCGCGCAGTCCCAGCGCACGCAGAGCCGCAGCGGCGCCGAGCCGGGGCCCAGCCGCGAGAACTGCGGCACATCGGGGGGTTCAGGGGGGCACCGAGACCCTGCCGTGCCCGGGGGGGGGCCCTGCGGGGCTCACCTGGTACTTGAGCAGCGCCACGTTGTAGTAGGAGGCGGCCGGGCTCTGCTCCGCCTGCTTCTGCAGGTGCCCGGTCAGCGCTGCCATGTTCAGCCAGAAGTCCTTGGTGCTGGGGTCGCTCTGGGAGGGGTCGCTGGGGGCGTGGGGGGAGAGGGGCAGCAAGGTCTGGGTACCCCCAGAAGCTGGCACGCCGGTACCCAGCTCCAAACGATGCCCAGACCGCTGGGATCCTCAAAACTCAGCTCCCCATCATGGCATTCCCAGCACGCCCAGAGCCCCAAAAATCCCAAAATCTCAATACCCAGCTCCCCATCACTGCATTCCCAGCACGCCCAGACCCCCCAAAATCTCAATACCCAGCTCCCCATCACTGCATTTCCAGCATGGCCAGAGCCCAAAAATCCCAAAATCTCAAAACTCAGCTCCCCACTGCTGCATTCCCAGCATGCCCAGACCCCCCAAAATCCCAAAATCTCAATACCCAGCTCCCCATCACTGCATTTCCAGCGTGGCCAGAGCCCCAAAAATCCCAAAATCTCAATACCCAGCTCCCCATCACTGCATTTCCAGCGTGGCCAGAGCCCCCAAAATCCCAAAATCTCAATACCCAGCTCCCCACTGCTGCAATCCCAGCATGCCCAGAGCCCAAAAATCCCAAAATCTCAAAACTCAGCTCCCCACTGCTACATTCCCAGCATGCCCAGACCCCCCAAAATCTCAAAATCTCAATACCCAGCTCCCCATCACTGCATTTCCAGCATGCCCAGACCCCCCAAAAATCCCAAAATCTCAATACCCAGCTCCCCATCACTGCATTCCCAGCACGCCCAGAGCCCCAAAAATCTCAATACCCAGCTCCCCATCACTGCATTCCCAGCACGCCCAGAGCCCCAAAAATCCCAAAATCTCAATACCCAGCTCCCCATCACTGCATTCCCAGCATGCCCAGACACCCCAAAATCCCAAAATCTCAATACCCAGCTCCCCATCGTGGCATTCCCAGGACACTCAGAGCCCTGGAACCCCCAAAACTCTGCTCCCCATCTCTGCATCCCTCAGGTCTTGAGGGTATCCCCAGGAAAACAGGGACACTCTGTACCCCAAAACCTGCCCTCAACCCTGCATCCATCACCTCCCAAGGCCCCCATGCCCCTCCTGTACCCCAAAATCCGCCCCCCATCACTGCATCCATCACCTCCCAAGCTCCCCGTCTCTCTCCTGTACCCCAAAACCCACCCCTGTTGCTGCATCCATCACCCCAAGGTCCTTATGCTCCTCCTGTACCCCAAAACCCACCCCTATTGCTGCAGTCATCACCTCCCAAGGCCCCTGTATCCCCAGACACCCCCTGTACCCCAAAACCTGCCCTCAACCCTGCATCCATCACCTCCCAAGGTCCTTATGCCCCTCCTGTACCCCAAAACCCACCTCCCATCACTGCACCCACACTTCCCAAGCTCCCCGTCTCCCTCCTGTACCCCAAAACCCGGCCCCATCCCTGCATCCATCACCTCCCAAGCTCCCCGTCTCTCTCCTGTACCCCAAAATCCGCCCCTATTGCTGCATCCATCACCCCCAAGGTCCTTATGCCCTTCCTGTACCCCAAAATCTGCCCCATACCTGCATCCATCACCTCTCAAGGTCCTTATGCCCTTCCTGTACCCCAAAACTCGGCCCCATCCCTGCATCCATCACCTCCCAAGGCCCCTATGCCCCTCCTGTACCCCAAAACCCGGCCCCATCCCTGCATCCATCACCTCCCAAGGCCCCTGCATCCCCCAGACACCCCCTGTACCCCAACACCAGCACCCCCCGCCCCTCGCAGGCTGTCCCCCCGGTGTCCCCGCGGTGTCCCCCCTGGGCACACCTGTAGAGCAGCTCGGCGTTGGGCAGGAACTGCTCGATGGCTCCGGCGTTGAGGAGGCGGAAGCTGAGCACGGGCGGGGCGGCGGCGCCGCCGAAGACGCGCACGATGCCGGCGGGGAAGGACATGGTCAGCTCCCCGGTCACCTTCACCAGGCAGCTACGGGGACACGCCGGGGCTCAGGGGACACGGCCCGGGCAGGACACGGCGGCCGGAGCGACCCCCCCCATGTTTCCAGCTCCCCCTCCGTTTTGGGGTCCCTCCCATGTTTTGGGGTGCATGTTCCAGAATCCTCCCCCATGTTCCAGAATCCTCCCCCATCTTCCAGGATCCCCCTGCCGTTTTGGGGTCTCCCCCCATATTTCCAGCTCCCCCCCCCCCCCCAGGTTTTGGGGTCCCTCCCATGTTTTGGGGTGCATGTTCCACAATCCTCCCCCATGTTCCAGGATCCCCCTGCGGTTTTGGGGTCTGCCCCCGTTTTTGGGGTCTCCCCCATTTTTGGGGTCTCCCCCCATATTTCCAGCTCCCCCCCCAGGTTTTGGGGTCCCTCCCATGTTTTGGGGTCCATGTTCCAGGATTCCCCTCCTCCCCCCAGTTTTAGGGTCCCCCTGCAGTTTTGGGGTCGGATACAGCCCAGGGCCGTGGCCATGGCCATGGTGACCCCCATGTTTTGGGGTGCCCCCCCATGTTCCAGGATCCCCCTGGTTTTGGGGTGTCCCCCATTTCTGGGGCCCCCGCCCGTTTTTGGGGTGCCCGTTGTGGCTGTCGCCATGGTGACCCCCAGGTTTTTGGGGTGCCCCCCCATGTTCCAGAATGCTCCCCCATGTTCCAGGATCCCTCTGCGGTTTTGGGGTCCCCGCCCGTTTCTGGGGTGCCCGTTGTGGCTGTGGGCATGGTGACGCCCATGTTTTGGGGTCCCCACCCATGTTCCAGGATCCCCCTGCGGTTTTGGGGTCTCTTCCCATATCTCCAGCTCCCCCCCCAGGTTTTGGAGTCCCTCCCATGTTTTAGGGTCCCCCCTCGCGTTTTTGGGGTGCCCTGATTTGGGTTTGGATACATCCCCGAGGCTCCCGGCTGGAACGGAGCGAGCGACGTCCCCGAGCTCTGAGCACCCCCACAGCACCCCTGGGACACCCCAAAATCCTCTGAACCCCAAAAATCCCCCCACAGCACCCCGGGGACACCCCCAAAACCCTCTGAACCCCAAAATCCCCCGGTACCTGTCGGCGTCGCGCCCCTTGAAATAGGCGTGCACGTACTCGGTGAAGGCGGTGGCCACGGGCAGCGCGTCCTGCGAGCCCAGCACCACGGGGCTGGGACCGCGCGACAGCCCTGCCGAGGGGGCGGAGGGGTCAGCGCAGGGCCGGGACCCTCAGCCCACCCCCCCGGAACCCCCCCGGGACGCACCGAGCGCCGGCGGGGCCACGGTGAAGAAGCCGCGCTCGCCCAGGCTGGCGGGGGCCGAGTGCGAGGGGCCGCAGCTCCAGGAGGGCGAGGGGCTCAGCGAGCGCGACTGCCGGGGCAAGGAGGGCTGGGGTGGGTGTGTGCAGCCCTGCACCCCCGAATTCCGCAGCCCTGCACCCCCGAATTCCGCATCCCTGCATCCCGAATTCCCGAATTCCGCATCCCTGCACCCCCGAATTCCGCATCCCTGCGCCCCGAATTCCCGAATTCCGCATCCCTGCGCCCCGAATTCCACATCCCTGCACCTCTTCATCCCTGAACTCCACATCCCTGCGTCCCTGCATCCTTAAATTCTACATCCCTGCACCCCCGAATTCCCGAATTCCACATCCCTGCACCCCCGAATTCCCGAATTCCACATCCCTGCATCCCGAATTCCACATCCCTTCATCCCTGAACTCCACATCCCTGCATCCCTGCATCCCCAAATTCCCGAATTCCACATCCCTGCACCCCCAGATTCCCGAATTCCACATCCCTGCATCCCGAATTCCACATCCCTGCACCCCCGAATTCCCGAATTCCACATCCCTGCATCCTCAAATTCTACATCCCTGCACCCCCAAATTCCCAAATTCCACATCCCTGCATCCCTGCACCCCGAATTCCACATCCCTGCACCCCGAATTCCACATCCCTGCCTTCCTGCACCCCTGAATTCCACCATCCCTGCACCCCTGGACCCCTGAATTCTACATCCCCGCACCCCTGCATTCCCGAATTCCACATCCCTGGATCCCTGCACCCCTGAATTCCACATCCCTGCATCCTCGAATCCCCAAATTCCACATCCCTGCACCCCCGAATTCCACATCCCTACAACCCGGCACCCCCGAATTCCACATCCAAGCATCCCAGTCCACCCCTGCATTCCCACATCCTCTATCCCCGAATTTCCAAATCTTGCATCCCCCAGCCCTGAACTCCCAAACTCCATATCCCTGCACCCCGTGCCCCTGAATCCTTGTATCCCCAAATTCCCACACCCTCAAATTCCCCCACTCCGAATTCCCACATCCCCGAATTCCCACATCCCCGAATTCCCACATCCCTGAATTCCCACATCCCCAAACTCCCCCACTCCGAATTCTGACACATCCCCAAACTCTCACACCCCTGAACCCCCGAATTCCCACTCCCCTCCATCCCACCCCCCTCCCCATCACCTCCTCCCTTCTCATCCCCAGGGAATCTCCTCCCAGCGCCCCCTTCCCCTCGCTGCCATTCCCACACTGGGAGCACTGAGAAGCCGTCGCGCGTCTGACCGCCCCTCCCGGGGGTCCCCTCGCCCCTCCCCAGCCCGGGGGTCCCCGCGCCCCCCCAGCCCGGCCCCGCACCAGGTCGCTGTTGCTGCCCGCGGCCGGCCCGGCCGGCGGCCGCTTGGTGCGGGAGCGGCGCGGGGGGGCCACGAGAGGAACGTCCCGGGGGGCAGCGCTGGGCCAGGCGGGCACAGAATCTGGGGGGGCACCAACGGGGGGGTGAGGGGAGAGCCCCGACACGGCAGGACCCCCCCCCCCCCCCAAATCCAGGACCACCCCCCGGGAGTTGGGCAGGGCTCGGTTTTGGGGTGGGGGGTGGAGTTGGGGTGACGGGGGGCAGACTTGGGGGTGATGAGGGCAGATTTTGGCATTATGGGGGCAGATTTAGGTGTCGGGGGGGCAGGGTTAAGGGTAATGGGGGGCAGAGTTTGGGGTCATGGGGGGCACAGTTCAGGTAAATTGGGGGGCAGAGTTTGGGGTTATGGGGGGGCAGAGTTTGGGGTTATGGGGGGTACAGGTCGGGGTCATGGGGGAGCAGAGTTTGGGGGCACTTGGGGCAGATTTGGGGGTTATGGGGGGGCACAGTTCGGGTTAATTGGGGGCAGAATTTGGGGCCATGGGGGGGCAGAATTTGCGGTCACTTGGGGCAGAGTTGGGGATTATGGGGGGGCAGAGTTTGGGGCACTTGGGGCAGAGTTTGGGGTCATGGGGGGCACAATTCAGGTTAATTGGGGGGCAGAGTCTGGGGTCACGGGGGGCACAGTTCGGGGTCATGGGGGCAGATTTAGCGGTAACGGGGGGCCAGGGTTAAGGATAACGGGGGGGGGGGCAGAGTTGGGGGCTGCGGGAGCCCCATTTAGCGCTAACGTGGGGCTGCTCCCCCCCCCGCTCACCCGGCTCCGACTGCAGAGGGGGGGTCCCGGCCGTGCCCCCCTCGCTCAGCCTGGTCCCCGGCCCTTGGCAGCCCCAGGGAGAGGGGCTGGAGGACTCCCCCCCGCTCGGGGGGGCCGGCGAGGAGGAGGATGAGGAGGCCGAGTTGGAGGAAGGGCGCGTGGCGGGGGGCTGCTCCCCCCCGGGGCTGCGGGCTCTGCCCCAGACCGGGGGGTCCCCGAAAGGCTCCGGCGAAGGCGCTTCCCGCGGGGCGGGGCCGCTGAGGCAGCGGCTGCGAGCCCGGGGCGCGACCCCCGCGTCCCCCCAGAGCCCCTCGGCGCCGGGGCCGCTGAAAACGGCGAAGTTGGGCGGCTCGGGGAGGCGGCCCGAGGGGCTGCGGGGCCGCGGGGCCCAGGCGCTGCTGCTGCCGCTGCTGCTGCCGGGGGGCGGCTCCGCTTTGGGGCTCTGCGGCGTCCCCGGCTGCGGGGTCCAGGGCCGGGAGTCCGGGGAGGGACCGGGCGCGGGGTGCGAGGGCGAGTCCAGCCCCGAGTCCTCCACGTTCTCCGGGGATGAGGAGGAGAAGGGCGACGAGGACGAGGTGAGCACGTAGGAGCGGGGGGCTGCGGGGCAGCGCCGGTCAGAGCGCGGCGCCCACCCTGCCCTGCGTTGGGGAGGGGGTCCCGTCCCGCCCCCCAAATCCTCACCCGGGAATTCCTCCGCCTCCAACGCCGACTCCAGGGGGGGCCCGAAGAGCGCGGCCGAGGGCGGCGGGTCCTGGGGGGGCTTCCCGGGGCCGCTGGGACAGGGACAGAGTGGGGGGGGAGGCTCAGGAATGGGGGGTGGCCACCCCACGGCACCCCAATCCCTCGGTGTCCCCTACCTGTTCACCTGTGCCGCCGGGAGAGCCCTCCCTGCGTTGTCACCTGCGGGGAGAGGGGACACTGCAATGCATCCCCAAGGACCCCTCGTGTGCCCCCCCAGATCCTCAGGACTCCTCTCCCAGCCTCACCTGCTGCCAGCGTCCCCTCGGGGTCTGTGTCACTGCAGGCCGGGGTCAGGGACGCCGTGTGCCCTGCGGGGGGATGTCACCGTGAGGGGACACGGAGCCACAGGGTGGGGTGTCCCCCAGGGGGTTGGCAAGCAGACAGGGAAGGGGGCTCAGGAAGGGTGTGATGTCCCCAGGGATTGAGTTTAAGGAAGGGTGGCATTGTCCCCAAGGAAGGGGTCTCAGGAAGGATGGGATGTCCCCAAGGAAGGAGGTCAGGAATGGTGCGATGTCCCCAAGGAAGGGGGCATAGGAGGATGTGATGTCCCCAAGGATTGGGTTTAAGGAAGGGTGGCAATGTCCCTAAGGAAGGAGGTCTCAAGAATGATGTGATGTCCCCAAGGATTGGGTTCAAGAAAGGGTGGCATTGTCCCCAAGGAAGGGGGGCTCAGGAAGGATGGGATGTCCCCAAGGAAGGGCATCAGGAAGGGTGTGACATCCCCAAGGAAGGGGGCTTAGGAGGATGTGATGTCCCCAAGGAAGGGTCTCAGGAATGATGTGATGTCCCCAAGGATTTGGTTTAAGGAAGGGTGACATTGTCCCTAAGGAAGGGGGCTCAGGAATGATGTGACATCCCCAAGGAAGGGGGCTCAGGAAGGATGGGATGTCCCCAAGCAGTGGGGCTCAGGAATGATGTGATGTCCCCAAGGAAGGGTCTCAGGAATGATGTGATGCCCCCAAGGATTGGGTTCAAGAAAGGATGGCATTGTCCCCAAGGAAGGGGGCTCAGGAATGATGTGACGTTCCCAAGGAAGGGCGTCAGGAAGGGTGTGACATCCCCAAGGAGGAGCCCAGGAAGGCTGTGACGTCCCCAAGGAGGGGCCCAGGAAGGATGGGATGTCCCCAAGCAGTGGCTCTCAGCCTCAGTGCCACCCGCCCAGGTCACTTACGGGACGCCTGCCTCCTGACGGTGCCCTGCAAGAGAAGGGGACAGCGGTGAGGTGACCCCGGGAATTCCGGGGGATCCCCGCAGCCCCCCAGGCTCACCCCAACGCCGGGGGCCAGGATGAGATTCCCCACGGTGGCCTTGAGCTGCTCCACGGCGGCCTCGGCGCTGCCGGGCGCCTCCCGCGGCTGCACCGGTTTGATGTGGACGTAAAACTTGCGCGGCTCGTCCTCGTCGTAGTCGGAGTCGCTGGAGGAACAGCCGGGATTCTCCGCCTCGCCTGAGCCCATGTCAAGGCAATGCCCGGCTGGAATTCTGCTTGGATCCCCCCAAAAAAAACCCTGGTTGGAATTCCCTTTGGATCCCCCAAAAATGCCTGCTTGGAATTCCCGTGGATCCCCCCAAAATGCCCAAATCGAATTCCCCTTGGATCTCCCAAAAATCCCTAGTTAGAATTGCCTTTGGATCCTCAAAAATGCCTGGCTGGAATTCCATTTGGATCCCCCAAAAATGCCCAGTTGGATTTCCCTTTGGATCCTCCAAAAATGCCTGGTTGGAATTCCCCTTGGATCCCCTAAAAATCCCTGGTCAGAATTCCCCTTGGATCCCCCAAAAATCCCTGGCTGGAATTCCCCTTGGATTCCCCAAAATGCCCAGTCAGAATTCCCTTTGGATCCTCAAAAATGCCCAGATGGAATTCCCTTTGATTCCCTCAAAAAAAAAAAAAGCCTGCTTGGAATTGTCCTTGGATCCCCCAAAATCCCAAGCTGGAATTCCCCTTGGATGCCCCAGAAATCCCTGCTTGGAGTTCCCCTTGGATCCTCCAAAAATGCCTGGTTGAAATTCCCCTTGGATCCTCCAAAAAAAAAAAAAAAAAAAGCCTGGTTGGAATTTCCTTTGGATCCACCAAAAATCCCCAGCTGGAATTCCCCTTGGATCCCCCAAAAATGCCTGCTTGGAATTCCCCTGGATCCACCAAATTCCCCCCTTTTCCAAGGATACTGCGGGCGCTGTCCGGGCGCACGGTGAATCCGTCCTCGTCCACCTCGGGGCAGCCCTGCGGGGACACGCCCCGACATTCCCAGTTCCCCCAGTTTGGGAATGGCAGCGCCGGGGCGGGGCACTGGGACACTCACCAGGTCGTTATCTGGAGATTCCCTAGGGAATGAGATGGGGGAGAGTCAGGGGATGTGGGAATTCGGGGATGCAGGAATTCAGGGACGTAGGAATTCAGGGATGTGGGAATTCAGGGATGCGGGAATTCAGGGATGCGGGAATTCAGGGATGCAGGGATGAGGGAATTCAGGGATGTGGGAAATCAGGGATGCAGAAATTCAAGGATGTGGGAATTCAGGGATATAGGATGCAGGAATTCAGGGATGCAGGAATTCAGGGACGCGGGGATGAGGGAATTCAGGGATGTGGGAAATCAGGGATGCAGAAATTCAGGGATGCAGAAATTCAGGGATGCAGAAATTCAGGGATGAAACAATGCAGGGCTGCAGGGATGTGGAATGTGGGAATGCAGGGATGCAGGAACTGCGGGATGCAGGGATTGAGGCTCTTACACAGCGTCACGCTCCCGCTCCTTCCGGCTCAAGCCCGGGATCCGGAACGCTTTGCTCCGGCTCCTCTTGGGTCCTGGGGAAAGCGGGAGCGGGGTGAGGAAGGGCCTCCGCAGCCCCCGGGACTCCCAGCTGGATGCAGACGTACTTGCCTTCCTGCGCTGGAGCCAGCCGGTACTCGTCGAAATCCAACGCTCCTGCCATGGAGAGCGGGATCAGCTGGGATCAGCCCAGGATCAGCCCGGGATCAGCCCGGGATCAGCTGGGATCAACCCGAGATGAGCTGGGATCAACCCGGGATCAGCCCAGGATCAGCCAGGATCAGCCCGGGATCAGCCCAGGATCAGCCAAGATCATCCTGGGATCAATCCGGGATCAGCCCAGGATCAGCTGGGATTAACCAGGATCAGCCTGGGATCAGCCCGGGATCAACCCAGAATCAGCCAGGGACCAGCCAGGATCAACCCAGGACCAGCTGGGATCAACCAAGGATTAGCTGGGATCAACCCAGGATTAGCCTGGGATCAACCTGAGATCAACCAAGGATTAGCTGGGATTAACCAGGATCAGCCTGGGATCAGCCCGAGATCAACCCAGGATCAGCCAGGGATCAGTCGGGATCAGCACAGGACTGGCCTGGGACCAGCCCGGGATAAGCCTGGGACCAGCTGGGATCAGCCTGGGATGAGCCAAGACCAGCTGGGATCAGCCTGGGATCAGCCTGGGATGAGCCAGGACCAGCTGGGATCAGCCTGGGATCAGCCTGGGATGAGCCAGGACCAGCTGGGATCAACCCAGGATCAGTTGGGATCAGCCAGAATCAACCCAGGTTCATCAGGGATCAACCCGCAATGAGCCAGGACCAGCCGGGATCAGCTGGGATCAGCCCAGGATCAGTCCAGGATCAGCCCAGGACCAACCTGGGATCAACCCGGGATCATCAGGGACCCATCCCCACCCAGGTGGGACCCCCGGGCTCACCTGGCCGCTCCCTCCCCGTGCCCTTGCTCTCGGCAAACCTCCGGAGCAGCATCTCCGTGCCGATGTTCTCCACGTTCTGCTTGAACTCCTCGTGCACCTGGGGGGGCAAAAAGGGAAGGGGACATGGAATAAAGAGGGGAAACGGGAATGGGGAGGGGGTCACCGACCTGGGGACTCACCTGGCCGATCTGGACGTGGGTGTCCTCCACGGAGTGCGAGTAGGAACCGATGAGCCCCTTCATGTGCCGCAGGTGGGCTTCTTCCACCTCCTGGAAGCGCTGGAGCGGGAAAAACGGGGGTCAGGAATGGGGGGGGGACATCCCCAGGGATCAGCAGGTGGACAGGGAAGGGTTTGGGATGGGTGGGATGTCCCCAGGTGAACAGGGAAGGGTTTGGGATGGGTGGGATGTCCCCAGGTGGGCAGGGAAGGGTTTGGGATGGGTGGGATGTCCCCAGGTGAGCAGGGAAGGGTTTGGGATGGGTGGGATGTCCCCAGGTGGGCAGGGAAGGGTTTGGGATGGGTGGGATGTCCCCAGGTGGGCAGGGAAGGGTTTGGGATGGGTGGGATGTCCCCAGGGATCCCGTCTCTTCCCAAATCCCACCAATGCCCATGCACACCCAATTCCCATCAGTTCCCTTCCTTTTCCCAAATCCCATTGGTTCCCATCCCTTCCCAATTCCCAGCAGTGCCCATTCCTTCCCAACTCCCAGCCATGCCCATCCTTTTCCCAAATCCCATCAATGCCCATCCCTTTCCCAGTTCCCACCAGTTCCCAACCCTCTCCCAGTTCCCAACTGTGCCCATCCCTCTCCCAGTTCCCAGCCCTCTCCCAATTCCCATCAGTTCCCTTCCTTTTCCCAAATCCCATTAGTTCCCATCCCTCTCCCAGGGGTGCCAGCCGTGCCCACCATGGCCGAGTCCAGCATGCGCTGCTCGAAGTCGGCGCGGGCAGCGTTGTATTTGTCCACCGCCCTCCGCAGAGCCTCGCCCGCCTTCCGCGACTTCAGCTCCGCCTGCGCCACCGCCGGGCACGGGGACAATGACGGGGATCGTCAGGAACAGGACAGGGGACAGCCAGAGGACAGCCAGGGACAATGCCAGGGGTCGTCAGGAATGGGACAGGGACCACCAGGGAGGGGACAGGGGACAGCAAGGAACAGCTGAGACAAGGACGGGGATCATCAGGGAGAAGACAGGGGACAGGGGACAGCCAGGGGAATGACAGGGATCATCAGGGAGGGGACAGGGGACAGCCAGGAGAATGACAGGGATCATCAGGGAGGGGACAGGGGACAGCCAGGAGAATGACAGGGATCATCAGGGAGGGGACAGGGAACAGCCAGGGATAGCCAGGGGACAGCTGGGACAAGGACAGGGATCATCAGGAATGGGACAGAAACCACCCAGTGGGGACAGGGGACAACTGGGGGACAGCCGGGACAAGGACAGGGATCATCAGGGAGGGGACAGGGGACAGCCAGGGGATAAGGGACAGTCAGGGGACAGCAGGGACAATGACAGGGATCATCAGGAATGTGACAGAGACCACACAGGGGTCGGGGACAGCCGGGACAAGGACAGGGACCATCAGGGAGGGGACAGGGATCTCCTGGTGGGGACAGGGATCACTGTGGCACAACAGGACCATCGAGGCAGGGTCAAGAATCACCAGGGAAGGGACACTGACCACTGAGGGAAGTGACAGGGACCGCAGGGAGGAGGAACAAGAAGCACCACGAGGGGATGGGGATCACCAAGAACGGGCCAAGAACCACCAACAGGAGCTAGGGACCAGCCAGGGGGACACGGGGACACCGAGGGGGGCACGCTGGGGGTGACACCTTGTCGATCTCCTTCTGGCTGGTGCCCTCCTTGCGCAGCCGCTCGTACTCCTGGCACTTGCTGTGGTAGCTCTCCTTGGACTTGGGCAGCAGCTGGGCCACCCCGTGCAGCAGCTGCACGGCCTCCAGCGTCCCTGCCACCTCCTCCTTGGACTGTGGGGACGCAGCGGCGTGGGCAGGGCTGCCTGGGGACACCGGGGAGGGGACAACGCCGCGGAGAGAGGGGACGGCGCTACCTTCTTGTGCACCCGGCCTTGCTCCTCGCCGTAGCGCGAGATCTCCTTGATGAGGTCGTGCAGCTTCTTCATCAGCTCCAGGTGGCACAGGGCCAGCTTGTCCGAGGAGATGCGGAAAACCTCCCACAGAGGCGCGAAGGTCCTGCTCGGGGGGCCACCGCCGCGGTCACCAGGGGGTCCCCAAAGCCACCTCAAGGTGCCCCCAGAGCCCCCCCCCGTACCCCAGCTGGGTCCCGTTCGTGGCCATCTTCGACAGCTTCACCATGGCCTTGGCGTAGTTCTCCTCGATGGCGGCCCTGGGGACGGCGGGGAGGGGGGTTTAAGATGGAGCCAGGGTTTTGGGGACCCCCCCGAGGGGTTCTGGGGAGCCCCCAGGGCGTTCCCAGCCCCGGGTACCTCTCCCGGACGAAGTCGGCGAGCTCCTTGGTGGAGATCTGCCCGTGCTTCATGTTGTGGTAGAGGACATCGAAGCCGTGGTTCTTCTCACCCTGCCAGGAGAGGGCCCCCCCCCTCTCAGATCCCAAATCCCAAGGGACCTCCACATCCCCCTTTTCCCCGGGAGCAGCGTCTGGAGCGGCTCAAACCCCCCCAAACTGGGGTGCTGAGCCCCCCTCCCCTCCCACCCAGCACCAGCCCTCCCCAGGATGGGCTGAACCCCAAAAATCCCCGGGGTTATTTTGGGTGCTGCCCCGCACCCACAAAGTGGCTTCACCTCAGTTCCCACCCCCCCCCATACACAGCCGCGCTGGGGGTGCAGGTGAACCCCCGGGGGAAACTGAGGCAGGAGGAAGAGGAAGGCGGCGGCAGCGACCGGACGAACCAGGAAGCGCCGGCCACGCGACTTCCCCTGCCCCCCCCCCCGGGTTGGGGACACCCCGGGAGGGGGGGGACAGCGATGTCACCACGGCGGGGAGACCCCCGGACCACCCCCCACACCACAATTGATTCATTAACAGCGTTAATGAAGGCGCCGGGCTTTGAAAATTCACCTCCCTCAAGGGCGGGGGGGGGGTCCTTGAGGGTGGGGGGGTGGGGGGCACCCAAGGGTGGGGGGCACCCAAGGACGGAGGGGGGGGGGGTCCCGGCTTACCCAGAAGTGCTCGGTGAAATAGGACATCTTGGAGGGGGGGGGCAGCGGCGCGGGGACCCCGCAGCTCAACTCCCGGCGCCCTGCGGGGACACCGGCACCTTACCGGGAGTGGGGGGGGTCCGGGGGGGTCGCACCCACCCTTTTTTATCAGTTTTCCCGGGAAAACGCAGCCCCGTGGCCATGGAAACCGCAGGGTTCCCGACCCCTCCCCAAGGTGTGCGGTACCCCGGGGTACCGGGGGGGCACCGGGGAGGGCACCGGGGGGGCCCCGGGGCGGCGCTGGGCCCGACACCAGATCCGCAGATCAATAATGAATGAGCGGCTGCTGCGTGCGCCGGCGGCTGCTCCCACACCCGGCCCTGCCCGTGCCCCCCGGGCCCCCCCCCAAAAACTCCCCCCAAAACACCAAAAGCATCCGAGCATCCCGACCCCACGCACAAAATTTGCCGTGCTGGGGATCCCCGAGCAGAGCAGCGCCCCAGCACTCAGTAGGGGGACCCCCAGATGTGCCCCCGTGCCCCAGATGTGCCCCCCACCCTTGGCTGTGCCCCCCCCCCCCCCCCCGAACCCGCTCCCCATCATGCACCGGAGAAAAACAGGAAACCCCAAAAATTCGCGCCTGGTTGGCGCCACCGGGGGAGGCCCCCCCCCGACTCACCCTGGGCTCTTGGGGGGTTCGCGGGGCCCCCCCGAGCATCCTCGGCGTGCCGGGGGTCTGCAGGGGTCCAAGGGGGGGGGTCAGGACACGCTGCAGCCCCCCCCAAAGCCGCTCCGAGCCCCCGCCGCTGCCCGGTCCCTCCGCACGGGCTCCGCCACCTGTGTCACGAGCGGGGCGGGCTCAGCGCGGCCCCCCCGGTAAAGGGGGGGGGGGGAAAGCTGGGAGGGGGCTCGGGGGGGGGCTCGGGGCGCGCTGGACCCCCCCCACCCCCCACCCCAGCCCCGCCGGTCCCGGGCGGCCGCAAACGCCACGAACGCGCCGCCGGCCAAAGTCCCCGCGGGCACCGAGTCCCCGAGCGGGACGGGGGGTGCGGGCCGGGGGGGGCTGCGGCACCGGGACCCTCCCCGCGCCCCAAAACCGGGCGGGCCGGGCCGCCCGCAGCCGTGACCTTCAGCGGGGGGCGCGGGGGACCCCCGGAGGATGCGGGGGGGGGCCCGGTTGGGGAACGCGGGGGGAAAGCGGGGTGGGGGGGGCTGCGCACCCCAAAACCCCCCGGGAACGGGAAGAACCGCGGGGGGGTTTTATTTCTGGGGCGTGCACCCCCAAAATTGAAAAAGGAGGGAAAGCGGCGAACGGAGCCCTGCACCTGCAGCGCGGGGAGGCGGCGGGGGGGCCGCCCGCAGCACCGGGAGCGGGCTCGTGGCCAGCGGGGGCTGCACCGGTGCACCGGGGCGTTATTAACGGTGGGCGCCGGGGCGGTGCGGTGCGGTGCAGCGGGGCGCGGTGCACAGCGAGGGGAGGGAGGGGGATCCCCGGTACGGCGGGGGCGGCGCGGGGATGCATCCCCGCACCCCGGTGAGGGCGATGCTGCGGGGGCGGCGGGGGGAACCCGCGCGGGAACGGCGGGGCCGGGGGGCTGCGCGGCGGGGCCGCGGCGGGGGCACTCCGGGACGGGACCCCCGTGCGGTGCGCGGGGCCGGGGCGCGGTGCCCGCTCCGGGGAGGACGCGGGACTCACCTGCGGGGCCGCCGCCCCCGCCCCGCTCCGCTGCCGCCGCCGCCCCGGGACCGCGCCGGGACCGCGCCGGGGGCGGCGCTGGCCACGCCCCCTCCCGCCGAGCCGCGCCGCCATTGGCCAGCGCGCCCGGCAGCGGTGACCGCAGCCAGCGGCCGCCGCTTCCCATTGGCTGAGGCGCCGCCGCGCCGCGCGCGGGGAGGGGGCTCATTTGCATTTTTAAAGCGGGCCGCCGCCCCAAAGCGCGGCGGGAGCGGCGCGGGGGGAGATGCGCGAGCGGAGCCGCCGGTACCGGAGAGCGGCACCGGAGCCGGAGCTGCCGCCGTCCCCCGGCTGTCACCCAGCCCGAGCTGTCACCCCCCCCTCCTCCCGGGACCGCCGCCACCGGGCGCGCTCCGCCCCCCGAGCTCGCGGCGCTGCTCCCGGCGCGGCGGCTCCCACCGCGCCCCCCCCCACGACCCCGCCGGTGTCACCGCACCCGCGGTGCCCGGCCGTCCCCCCTCCCGCCCCGCCGCCGGTACCAGCCGGTGCCTCGCACCCGCTGAGCTCATGGCCCGGCTGTCACCGGCTGTCACCGGCGCAGCTGCGGGAGCGTCCCCGCGGGCACGGGGGCGGGGGGGGGGGAATGCGGGGGACATTCCCGGCGGGGGCGACACTCCCGAATTCCCGTCGGGAATCCACCGAACATCCCGCCGAGACGGGGGACGCGCCGGCCCCGCGCTGCCACCGGAGCCGGGACGGCGGGGACGTCACGCGGCGGTTTCGGTTACGCCGCCGCCTTTTGTCCCGGCGACACCTGGCAGGTGCCACCGCGCCCGGGTGGCAGTGCCAGGCCCGGCCGCTGGCACCGCGGCAGCGCCGCTGGGCTCGGGGCCGGGGGGCTGGGGACCCCTCCCCAGCTCCATGCCAGGCCTGTGCTGGCGCTGCCACCGCGGGCGCTGTCACCTCCTCGGGCCCGCCGTGTCCCCGCCGTGTCCCCCGGAGAAGCCCCCGCTGGGAGCCCTCCCCAGAACCCAGAACCCACCGGGAGCACTCAGAGCAGAGTGGGGGGCTCAGAGGGGGCTGGGGGGACAGCGACAGCCCCGGGGACAGCCCCGAGCCCGGGGGTCACACGTGGGCACCAGGGCAGCGAACCCCCCCTGAGCCCCCTCCCCAAAACACCCCCGCTGCAGCGAAGGGCTGGGAGCGAGGGGATTTTGGGGAAGGGGAGGTTTGGGATTGGCTGGGGGGGGTGGGAAGGGGAATTTGGGGTGGGTACGGGGGGGCCTTGAGGGGCTTTTGTCCCCTGGTCCTGCCAGCCCCGTGCTGCCCATGCAGAGGCGGGGCTGCGCACAGGGACCCCCCCGCAGCACCGAGGGGGCTCCGAACACCCCCGAAAATCCCCCCAAAATCCGCGGGGGCTGAAGGCAGCAGGTGCAGCCCCCTCCTCCTCCTCCTGCTGCTGCTGCTGCTGCTGCTGGTGGGGCCGGGGGCGGCGGGGCTGGGATGCAGGGATGGGGATGGGGTTGTCATGGCAACCCCGCATCCAGCCTCAGCCTCGGCGCTGCCGCACCGCAGCGCATCCACTCCCCCCCGACCCCTCTCAACCCCCCCAGCTGACACCCTGGACCCCCCCCCCCCAAAAATCCCCCAACCCCTCTCCCACCACCAGCTGCATCCCCCCCATCCAAAAAAAAACAACCCCAAAATCCCTTTCCCACCCTTTGTTGCACCCCAAACCCCCCAACAAAGACCAAGCCCAACCCATCCTTTTCCACCCCCCTCCCCGAATCCTTGGGGACCCCCACCCCCCAAAAAAAATAAAATAAAAATAAAACCCAGGAGACAAAGATCCACCGGGAATGATCCTCTTTAATGCTCATTTTCCACACAATTGCCAAACGGGAAGGTGGCGTGCAAGACGGGGAGTGTGTGGCCACGGGCAGGGGCTGGGGTTTGGGGTTATCCTGAGGGGGGGTCACAGCCACCCCACCCACCCCAAAAAACGCCCCCCAGCACCCTCCAACCCTTCCAGCTGAGAAAAAAAATGATATAAAGCACTAAAGGTGAAACATTCAGTGCCCCCTCCCCGCACACGTAGGACGATACAATCAAAGGTAAAAGCCCCCATGGGCATTTATTTTGGGGGGGGGGGGAGCAAAGATAAATAAACCCCTCCCCGAAAAAAAAACAACAAAAAAAAAAAGTTTGGTTTCTTCAGTTTTCACGATTTTTGTCTTTTTTTTTTGTTTTATCTTAAAAAGTCATTACAAAAAGAGCCATCGAGGAGCCTCCTACAAAAACAGGTTAGTGTTTGTCCCGGGTGGGGGGGATTTTTGGGGGGGGGGGGGGTGGTCGTCACATTCTGTCCCCCCCTCCCCCAAGCCCCACCCTGACCCCCCTTTGGTGCTCTCCAGCTCATAAAACCCCTTAAAAATTGCACGTGACGTTTGGTTCTCAACAGCTTTCGGCAGCTCCTGGGGGTGGGGGTGGATGTGGGGGGGCTGCTTTTCACTCCCCCCCCAAAAAACCAGGGGCTGGGGGGTGCCTTTGTCCAGCCCCCACCCCAAAATTTTGGGGGGGGAAAGGTTGGGGAGGGAAGGGCCATCAGTGCAGCGAGCTGGGCAGGTCTCAGGGTCTCAGCCCAGGGCAGGGGATGCTGCATGTGGGGCTGGGGGGGTTTACAATCAATTTGGGGGTGTGGGGAGGGGGTCACAGAAGTTTTTTTGGGGGGGGGGGGGCACAACCGTTTTGGAGTGGGGCAAAACCCCACAGCAGCACCCCCCAACCCCAAGCCCACCAGGGATGGGACCCCCGAGGTTGTGCCCCGCCCAAAAAGGGAAACCCAGCCCCCCTCCCCAAAAAAGGAACACCCAACCCCTCCCACAACACTTTGAGGGTATTTTGGAGAGGGAGGGGGGGAATTGTGGCTCGTCCAGGGAAAGGGGGGAAAAAACCAACAAAACACCAAAATTTACCCTGTTCCATCGAGCTGCCCGTGGGGGACGGCTCAGCCCCGCTGCTGGGAGGGGAGAGGGACACATCCTGCCACCCCCCCCCCCCCGTGTCCCCAGCTGGTCCCTTGTCCCCTCCCCGTGGGCATGCGGGGACCTCCCCGTGGCGTCCCCATCCCTCAGAGAGGGCTGGGGGGGCTCGGGGAGGAGGGACAGGAGGGCAGGGGGGGTGGGTGGCAGCCGGGCCGTGCCCCCCCCCAGCTCAGAACTCCACCTTGCAGGCGGGGAAGGTCTCGTCCTGCATGGCCACGGTGCTGTTGCTGCCCAGCACGGTGATGCCCAGCTCCTGCTGCCGCTCGTGCGTCTCCTGGTACCACTCGTGCATCACCAGCGAGTCGAAGGTGGGGATCAAGGTCACCTGAAGGGGCACCCAGGCCACCCTGTCACCACCCCCAGGGCCGGGAAGGGGCACCCAGGCCACCCTGTCACCCCCCAAAGCATCAGGAAGGGCGCCCAGGGCATTTTGTCACCTCCTCAGGCTCTGGGAAGGGGCACCCAGGATACTTTGTCACCCCCCAAATATTGGGAAGGGACCCCAGGACTCTTTGTCACCCCCGAGATTTTGGGAAGGGACCCCCAGGACACTTTGTCACCCCCCAGCAGTGGAAAGGTGCACCCAGGACACTTTGTCACCCACCAGCACTGGGAAGAGACCCCCAGGACACTTTGTCACCCCCCAAATATTAGAATGGACCCTGAGGACACTTTGTCACCCCCAAATATCAGGAAGGGACCCCCAGGACACTTTGCCACCCCCCCAAGGAACCCCAAGGACACTTTGTCACCCCCCAGCATTGAGAAGGAACCCTGAGGACACTTTGTCACCCCATAAATATCGGGAAGGGACCCCCAGGACTTTGTCCCCCCCCCAGCAGTGGGAAGGAACCCCAAGGAACTTTGTCACCCCCCAAGGAACCCCGAGGACGCTTTGTCACCCCCCAGCACCACGAGGGAGCCAATGCCAGCCCTCCCCACAGCCCAGGCCGGGCACCCACCTGGATGTCGATGCCCCACTGGTGCTTGCCCGCCAGGAGGGCATCGAGCAGCGGGCGCAGCACCCCCTCCTTCAGGTGGTCGTCGCCGCTGACCACGTAGCAGAGCGCGCGGATCCGCCGGAAGAACTCCTCATCCACCGTGCGGGCGCTCCACGAGCCGGGCAGGTACGCCAGGTCCACGTACACCGGGGGTCCCTGGGGGGCTGCGGCCCCTCGTGCCTGCCAGGACAGGGGGACAGCGTCACACAGAGGTCCCCAAAGCGCCACCCCGCAGTGCCACCCCGCAGTGCCACCCCTCGCTGCCCACCCGTACCTGCTGGCGATGCCCGCCCAGCTGCGGATGCCGGCCGGGCTGCGGCGCCGCGGGCATTGCTGGGGGCGCTGCTGGATGGTCCCTTCTTGTCCCCGAGGGGTGGCCTGGCCTTGTCACCTCCAGCGCTGGATGGAGGCCTGGCCTTGGCGGCCGAGGGGGACGCGGGGGGGCTCGGCTTTGGGGGCTGAGCCCACGCGGGACGGGGTCCTCTTCACCTTGGTGCCCGGGGGCTCCTTGCGGCCGGGGGGCAGCGCCTCGGGGTCCACCATGCAGATTCCGGGCTGGGCAGGGAGGGGACAGGGGTCCTTCAGGGGGGCTGGCAGGGGGTCACACGCTCTGGCCACGCCGCGGGGCGGCCGCTCCGAGTCCTCGTCCGACTCCAGCCCGTCGGCCAGGATGGACGGGCAGTCCTCGGTGGCAGGAGGGACGTCGGAGTCAGACAGGGTGGGCAGCGACTCGCTGACCGACGTCGGGGGGTCTCGCCCGGCCGGCCCCGGGGCGGCGCCAGCTCCTGCGAGGGGTCGCTGTCCGACAGCTCCCGCGGGCTGGCGGCGGGCCGAGGGCGACCGCTCGGATTTGGGGTGCTCGAACTCGCAGGGGGACACCAGGCACAGGTCCACGTCGTGGGGCGAGTCCGAGCGGCGGCCCGGCCGCGGCGCCGCGTCCCCGTCGGCCCAGGGCGGGTGGTGGCACGGCCGCAGCGCAGGGACAGCCCTCCCTTGGTGGCCTCGGGCTCCTGCGTGTCCCCGAGGCGCGGGATCGCCGCCCGTCCTCCGGGGGGGACTCGCTGACCGGCGGCAGCACCTGCTCGAAGGACACCGAGAGCGACTCGTCCACCTCGGTGGAGTGCGGCGAGCCCACCTCGGCCGGCAGCGAGGGCGTGGTGATGGTGGGGGACACGTCGGGGACATCATCCTTGAAGGGGCTCAGGGACAGGCACCCCGCCTGCTTGTCGGCACCGAGCCCTCCTTGCCCGCCGCGGCCAGCCGGCCACGCGCTCTGCTGCCGGGCGGCGCCGGTGCCCGGCTCCTCGGTGCCATCCTCCACCGGGGACTGGTGGAAGGGCGTGTGGCCGGCGCTGGCCGGCCCCGAGCTGGCCGGGGACATCATCTCCAGGGTCTTCTCCTCGGAGCTGCCGCAGGGATCCTCGGCGCCCTCGGGGGCCGTGGTTGAGCAGCCCGGTGGGCGTCAGGTCGAAGTTGACGCTGCGGTCGCTCTTGGGGGTCTTGGCCATGGGCGACGGGGGGCACACGGCTCGCAGGGGGCTGCTCTCCGGGTAGCGCAAGCGCTGGGGGCTCTCGGGGTCTTCCAGGCCGTTCTCCAGGCAGGACGGATCCCCGGGGCGCCGGTTTCCCCCCGTTCTCCAGGGATAAAGGCTCCAGCTCGCTGTCGGCCGTGGCGATGCCTTCATCCGTAGATTCTTCCTTCCTCCTCCTCCCGCCCTCCCGCTCGGCCTCCGGCAGCATCTCCTCGGGGGAGGAGGATTTTGGAGCCGTCCGATGTCCCCGGCTCCTTCCGGGCGGTTTTAGCCTTGGGTTTCTCTGGTTCTTTCTTCAGCGGGGATTTCTTGAGGCTGCCGGCCTTGGCCGGGGGCTTGCGGCTCTCCGCGACCGGCGCCTTCCGGGCCGGAGCCTTGGCCGGAGCCTTGGCCTCAGCCTTGCCGTCCTTCGAGTCCTTCCGCAGCGTCTCGGCCTTCGCCTCCTTCTTCACCATCTTCACCTCCTTCTTGGCCTCCACCTTGGCCTCGGCCCCCTCATCCTTCTTTGGTGGCTTCTTCTCCTCCTTCCTGGCCACTGGCTCCTTCTTGGGCGCCGCTTTCTCCTTGTTTGGCTTCAGCTTCGCGTCCCCCTTCGCCTTCTCGGCCGCCGAGTCCAGCTTGGCTCGGGCATCCTTGGCTTTCTCCTCTTCTGACCCCGTTCTGGCCGTGTCCCCCAGGGATTTTGGCTTCTCCTTGGTCCCAGCTTTCACCTCCTTCCTCTCCACCTTCGGAGCCTTCTCCTTCGGCGCCGGCGCCGCGGCCTCCACCAAGCTCAGCTTGGAGCCCGACTTGAGGCTCTCCTTGCTCTCCGCCCTCCTCTGCTTCAGCGGCTTCTCCGCCTGCGCCGTCCCCTTCAGGTCATTCTTGGTGACCACGGGGTGCTTGAGGAACTCCAGGTGCTTCACCTTCTCCAGCCCTTCCAGGATCCGCGCCTGGGGCGTGCAGCCGGGGAACAGCACGCGGATGATCTTCTCGGAGCGGCTGACGGGGTGCCACACCAGCAGCACGCACACCGACGTCAGGCACTGCAGGGGCAGCTCCTGCTCCTTGGGGAAGCCGTTCCCCGACCAGTGCTGCAGGAGGAACTCCAGCTCCTTGGTGCCCTTCACCGGGTTCAGCACGTACATGTCCAACCGGCCCACCCCCATCTTCTGGAAGAGCACGGTGGGCTCGGCGCGGGGGCCGCTGTCTCGGGCCAGCAGGTTGGGCCGGATGCCCAACTTGTCCAGGTAGTGCAGGGTCAGAGCAGCCTCGTCGCAGCTCTTCAGCACCCTCGAGTCGCCCTCGATGTCCTTCAGCTTCTCGGAGGCGTTGAGGAAGACGACGCCCAGCTCAGGCGAGATGAGGTTCTTGGCCCAGTCGCCGTTGCCCTGGGAGCTCTGGGAAGGGTCCTCCTCCAGCTCGGCCAGCTTCCTCTGGAGCAGGCTGTTGATGCCAGGCAGGCTGTCCGTGCCCGCGTGGGTCACCAGGATGGAGTCGATGCGGTCCAGGTGCCGCACCAGCT
>JBBFKN010000011.1:12484632-12691569 GCA_039654755.1 Calcarius lapponicus
TAACCCTGAACTGCTGGGAGATTCCAAGCCTGCTGGAATGGGAAGCATCAGCTGAATCCAGAGCTCATTCCCAGGAAAAATCCAGCTTCAAACAAAGATGAATCCTCCCTCAGAGCCCCCACCAGCGAAAATCCACCCAATTAAACACAATTATCCCCGTGACCACGCTTGGTTGGGGGTTTTTAAAATGAATTAGTGGCTGCTCAGGTATTTTAAAGGAGGAAAAAAAGATATTTTGGACCAGGATTGTGCAAGATACAACATTTCAGAAGGGTTTTTGTGGGGGGAAGATTGGAAGTGGAGCGAGTTTCACTTTCAGAAACTCCAAATGTCACCGAGGTTTGGGGCACAATGGCTCCTTTGTCCCCTGCCTTCTCATCCAGGCCCTTTTTGGCACCAGCAAACAGCAGCAGATGATAACAGGGGGGGACCAAAAGCAAGGCCTGGGCTCTGCCAGTTCTCTGAATCCCAGCAATTTATTGTCAAGCACAAATTAAGTGGGTAAATCTCGGACTAATTAATATTTAAGACAAAGCTCTCTCTCCCAGCTTTGCTTTCTTTATTTTTTTGTCTGAATGTGACAATGGGCAGGCAGGGAACTGCATTGATGGTTTTAGTTCTGTTCCTTTCCCAGTTTGAAAAATCAGAGGAGAGGAAGAGAAAGCAAAAAAAATCACCTGGCAACAGGTGAGGAGGAAAGAAACACCCTGAGCTGAGAGCCCGGAGATGCTGCAGCTGGGAAATCCAAAATCCAGCTCTGCACAGCAGATTTCTGCGGCTGAACCACCTCAGGAATTCCAGGATATTGGAATCAGGAATTCCAGGATATGGATATTGGAATTAAGAGGTTTCCACCACCTCAGGAATTCCAGGATATTGGAAATAAGGGTTTCCACCACTCCAGGAATTCCAGAATATTGGAATCAGAGGTTTTCACCCTTTCAGGAATTCCAGGATACTGGAATTAGAGGTTTTTACCCATTCAGGAATTCCAGGATATTGGAAATAAGGGTTTCACCACTCCAGGAATTCCAGGATATTGGAATTAGAGGTTTCCACCCTTTCAGGAATTCCAGGGAATCAGAGCTTTCCACCCTTTCAGGAATTCCAGGATATTGGAATTAGAGGTTTTCACCCTTTCAGGAATTCCAGGATATTGGAATCAGAGCTTTCCACCACCTCAGGAATTCCAGGATATTGGAATTAGAGGTTTTCACCCTTTCAGGAATTCCAAGATATTGGAATTAGAGGTTTCCACCCTTTCAGGAATTCCAGGATATTGGAATTAGAGGTTTTCACCCCTTCAGGAATTCCAGGGAATCAGAGGTTTCCACCACCTCAGGAATTCCAGGATATTGGAATTAGAGGTTTTTTACCACTCCAGGAATTCCAGGATATTGGAATCAGAGCTTTCCACCACCTCAGGAATTCCAGGATATTGGAATCAGAGCTTTCCACCACCTCAGGAATTCCAGGATATTCAAAATAAGGGTTTCACCACTCCAGGAATTCCAGGATATTGGAATTAGAGGTTTCCACCCTTTCAGGAATTCCAGGATATTGGAATTAGAGGTTTTTACCACTCCAGGAATTCCAGGATATTGGAATCAGAGCTTTCCACCCTTTCAGGAATTCCAGGATATTGGAATTAGAGGTTTCCACCCATTCAGGAATTCCAGGATATTGGAATCAGAGGTTTTTATCACCTCAGGAATTCCAGGATATTGGAATCAGAGGTTTTTATCACCTCAGGAATTCCAGGATATTGGAAATAAGGGTTTCACCACTCCAGGAATTCCAGGATATTGGAATCAGAGCTTTCCACCCTTTCAGGAATTCCAGGATATTGGAATCAGAGCTTTCCACCACCTCAGGAATTCCAGGATATTGGAATTAGAGGTTTTCACTACTCCAGGAATTCCAGGATATTGGAATCAGAGCTTTCCACCCCTTCAGGAATTCCAGGATATTTGAATCGGAGCTTTCCACCCTTTCAGGAATTCCAGGATATGGATATTGGAATTAAGAGGTTTCTACCACCTCAGGAATTCCAGGATATTGGAAATAAGGGTTTCACCACTCCAGGAATTCCAGGATATTGGAATTAGAGGTTTTTACGACTCCAGGAATTCCAGGATATTGGAATTAAGAGGTTTCCACCACTCCAGGAATTCCAGGATATTGGAATCAGAGGTTTTTACCACCTCAGGAATTCCAGGGTATTGAAATCAGAGGTTTCCACCCTTTCAGGAATTCCAGGATATTGGAAATAAGGGTTTCCACCACTCCAGGAATTCCAGGATATTGGAATCAGAGCTTTCCCCCACTCCAGGAATTCCAGGGTATCGGAGCAATCAGAGCTTTCCACCTCAAAGCTCCACCAGACCTTTCCATGCAGGCCAGGCTGTAATTCTGGGGCTTGGAGCACCCTGGGGCAGTGGGAGATGTCCCTGCCAAGGTCCCTCCAACCCAAACCATTCCAGGATTTCTGGTGACCTCAACTCCTCTGATTTCCCACAAAAATGAGGAAAGCACCCCTGGATCTACAACCTCAAGCAGGCCCCTCACTTATCTCACACCAGCACAGACACCATATTCTGTAAATCCCTTTTTTTTCCCCCCCTCACTCTCTTTTTCCAAGCACAAAATTCCCTCCTGCTTTTCCAGGTTTTTGGGTCATCCACCCCCTTTTTCCAGCCCTTTTCCACCTCTGCTGCTCCCCACAGCCTCTGGAAACTCTTCCAGAGCTGCACTGGGGCTACAAATCCAACCAAACCACCTGTATTTCCACCCTGAGCTCGTTTTTAGGGCTGAAAAGGCAAGAAAAGGATTTTTTGAAGTGGCAGCTCCTCCCCAGGGTGCCCAAGGAGCTTCTCCCACCCGCTGGCCACTGGACAAGTGACAACTTGGAGCCCTCCAGGAAGGAGAGAGTTCCCAGGGGGATTTTCCAGAGCTGGAGCTCGTCCAGGCTCTTAATGGGGCAGGGACAGCCACGATCTCCTACCAGTGAGGAAAGTGCCACCAAATCCAATCAGGAAAGTGCCACCAAAATCAGGAAAGTGCCACCAAAATCAGGAAACTGCCACCAAAATCAGCTTTTTCCAAGGGACAGAGTGTTCAGCTCTAATGGGGCAGGGACAGCCACGATCTCCTACAAGCCATCAAATCAGGAAAGTGCCACCAAAATCAGGAAAGTGCCACCAAATCAAATCACAAAAATCAGCTTTTTCCAAGGGGCAGAATGTCCAGCTCTAATGGGGCAGGGACAGCCACGATCCCCTTCCAGTGAGGAAAGTGCCACCAAATCAAATCAGGAAAGTGCCACCAAAATCAGGAAAGTGCCACCAAAATCAGCTTTTTCCAAGGGACAGTGTCCAGCTCTAATGGGGCAGAGACAGCCACGATCCCCTACCAGCCATCACATCAGGAAAGTGCCACCAAAATCAGGAAACTGCCACCAAAATCAGCTTTTTCCAAGGGACAGAATGTCCAATTTTACTGGGGCAGGGACACTCACAATCCCCTACCAGCCACCAAATCAGGAAAGTGCCACCAAAATGAAGAAAATGCCACCAAAATCAGCTTTTTCCAAGGGGCAGAGCCGCAGGGACAGGGCAGGGACAGCCACAATCCCCTATCAGCCACCAAATCAGGAAAGTGCCACCAAAATCAGCTTTTTCCAAGGGGCAGCTCTAATGGAGCAGGGACAGCCACGATCTCCTCCCAGTGAGGAAACTGCCACCAAATCAAATCAGGAAACTGCCACCAAAATCAGGAAAGTGCCACCAAAATCAGGAAAGTGCCACCAAAATCAGCTTTTTCCAAGGGACAGTGTTCAGCTCTAATGGGGCAGGGACAGCCACAATCCCCCACTAGCCATCAAATCAGGAAAGTGCCACCAAAATCAGCTTTTTCCAAGGGGCAGAGTGTCCAGTTCCTCTGGAGGGGATGAGAATTGGGGTTCCTCGTTAGGCTAACGAGCTGCAGGGACTGATGAGAGTCCTGGCAGGGCCCAAAGCTCCGTGTTTGCTGTCACACTCTGCCCTCCCCGTGTCCCCTGTCACACTCTGGGTGCATCAATTCCCTGCAGGGATGAGATGGGAGCAGCAGGAACAAAACGGGAATGGGCACCAAAACTGTGTCAAGCGTGGCAGCGCCCCCAGCAGCCACACAAAGGAGCCATTTCCATTCGTGTCACAGCCACAGATGGCACAAAACCTCCGGGACAATCGGCTCTGTTGAATCCTATTGATCCGGCTTCTTTTGGGGTGTTTTTCCCGTTTTTCCCCACAAAAGAATTGGACAAATGGTGGGTACAGAGTCACAAATTCCCATGAATTTGTTTTATGGGGTATTTTTGGGGGTGTTTTTCCCATTTTTCACCACAAAAGAAGGGGATAAATGGTGGGTACAGAGTCACAAATTCCCGTGATTTTATGGAGTATTTTTGGGGGTGTTTTTCCCATTTTTCCCCACAAAAGAATGGGATAAATGGTGGCTACAGAGTCATAAATTCCCATGATTTTATGGGGTATTTTTGGGGGTGTTTTTCCCATTTTTCCCCTTAAAAGAAGGGGATTAATGGTGGCTACAGAATCACAAATTCCTATGATTTTATGGGGTATTTTTCCCATTTTTCCCCCACAAAAGAATGGGATAAATGGTGGCTACAGAGTCACAAATTCACATGAATTTGTTTTATGGGGTGTTTTTAATTTTTGGGGGTGTTTTTCTCAATTTCCCCCACAAAAGAATGGGGTAAATGGTGGCTACAGAATCACAAATTCCCATGATTTTATGGGGTATTTTATGGGGTATTTTTCCCATTTTTCCCCCACAAAAGAAGGGGATTAATGGTGGCTACAGAGTCACAAATTCCCATGATTTTATGGGGTATTTTTCCCATTTTTCCCCACAAAAGAATGGGATAAATAGTGGCTACAGAATCACAAATTCCCGTGAATTTGTTTTACGGCCATGGAGCTGAAGCCTCGAGGATCTGCTCACCTGCCTGTGCATATCCCACAGGGCAGGGAGACAAAGACCTGTGGAACCTCCCGGGGCTGGAGGCCTGAGCTCAGCCCTGAGAAGCTGAAGAAAAACCAAGCAATCACCTGAAAGGCCTCGAGTTTGCCAGGATTCATCCTGTGCTCTGTCACACACCAGATCTCCTCCTGCTTGGAATCACCCCCATTGGACACATCCACAGAGCGCCACAAGAAGCTCACAGAGCTGGAAGGTGCCAGTTTTCCCAAAAAAAAACCTATTTAGCCACAATAACTTCCTCCAAGCAGCTGTCTCAGAGCAGACACAGTTTTGGTTTAAGGCCACAGGACAGAGGGAAAGGGCAGATTTGTCCCCACAGCTCCAATCCCTGCTTCCCTGCACTTCCCCAACTCCTAAAGGACGCCCAGCTTCCCATTGCACACCTCCGAGTGGAAGTGAGGAGCAGGAGACAGATTTCTCTCTCTCTCTCTCTCTCTCCCTTTGTCTGCAGCACCCACTTACCTCCTCTACACCTCAATAACACAAAACCCAGATCCTGCAGCCACCCCTCCTTTATGTAACCCACACAATTCCCCAATCCTGCCCGGATCGGGCGGGATGCCACCGCTGCCCTGCGCTCCTCGCCGCTCCAACCCACCGGCGGGAAACAAACAAGGAAATTCTGCGATGTCGGATGTTCCTGCCGAGCTCCCCAAGCTCCTTTTTCACCCCCAAAACCTGGGGCTGGTTCACCGTGAAGTCACCCAACTTCCCAAGCAGCTGGCACCGAGCCATGCCCCGCATGGATTCCCACTGTCCCTCGTCACCTCACCCACCCAAAGATGCCCCTCACCATCCTCACCTCCATCCCCTCGATTCCTCCATCCAAAAACCTCTGGAATCCTCCCAAAAATCCACCACGGCCCCTCTGTGCGCCCCCCAAGCACCCCCACGTCATCCGCTCGCCCTGAGCCTTGTGCCAAAATCCCCCCCAGCGCTGTGACCCCCATGGGGACCCTCTGGGGGTCCCTCCGAGCCTCTCCTGCCAACCCCCCCCGCCCTGTGCCAGGCTCCAGCCCCCCCAAACCCCCTCAGGACCCCCCGGACCCGCCCGGGGGCTCTCCCGTCCCACCCCGCTCCCCCCGAGCCCCCCGGGACGCGGAGCCCCCTCCCCATCCCCAGGGCCCCTGCACCTCCCCAGGGCCCCCCACACCCCCAGCCCGCCCTGAGCCCCCGTCCAGCCCTGCCCGGGCCCCCCACAGCCTGCCCGGAGCCTCCCCCGCCCTCCCCGGGCCCGCCGCCCGCCTTCCCCCGCCCAGACCCCGGAGCCCCCCGGAGCCTGCCCGGCCCAGCCCCGCCGCCCCCCCCGGGCGGAGAGGGGCCCCGGGCAGGGCCGCGCCGAGGCGGGAGCTCGGCCAAGCCGCGGCCTGAAGCAGCCGGGCGTCCCCCCCCCGCTGTCCCCGGCCGTCCCGCCCCGTTCCCGGCGGTTCCTCACCGGTACCGGCGGGAGCGGGCGCGGCGGGCGCGGAGCGGAGCCGCCGCCTCAGACACCGCGCGGCGCAACGCACCCTGCTGGCCCGCGGGCGGCGCCGGCCCCGCCCCGCGCGCCTGACGGACAGCGCCGGCAGCCAATGGGAGCCCGCGGAGCGCGGCGCGCAGGGGGAGGGCCGGCTGGAGGGCGGGGCTTGGAGCGGCCGCCAGGTTCGGTTGCGGCGGCGGCGGCGCGGAGGGAGGCCGGGGAGAGGGCGGGGCCGGCGGAGGAGCGGCGGGAGGAGCGGCCAATCAGCGGGCGCGGCTGGAAATGGGGCGTGGTCTCATAAGTAGCTCATTAATATTAATAAGGTGGGAGGGGGCACGTGGCGGCCGGGGCGCGAAGCACCGGGAGGGGACCCCCGGGATCGCCCGGTGCGTGGCGCCCCCGGTGCCCCCAAAGTCTCCCCGAGATCCCCCGGAGCCCTTGGTGCAGCCGGACCGGACCCCGCTGCGGGGCTTGGGGTCCCCAAATCCCCCAGACCCTCCCCGGGCACAGCCGCGCTCAGCCCCGCTCTGCGTACCGGGGGTCGCGGCCTCGCTCTGCCCCCACCTCCGGGAGCTGCTGCCGCCGGGGACCGAGGGGAAAATCCGTGGGGATGAATCAGCGGCGGGCGGGAGTCACGCTGGAAATCACGCCCTGAGTCGAGGCTTTGATTCGCACCGGGCGAGCGGGTCCCGGTGGTGCCTGGCCCCGGAGTCCCCTCGGGAGTCACCGTGGGGGGACACGGCCACGTCCCCATCGCTTCCCAGCGCATCCCAGTCTGCGCTGGCACGGCCGCACCAGTACGCACCAGTTGCAGCTGCGATCCCAGCAGGAATTGAGGAAATGCCGAGCCCGGGCTGTCCCCACCTCGCTGGAATCGGGTTGAAAACTCCATAATCCTGTTAGTGGCAAGAAGGCTGATTTTCCCCCTAATCCAGTTTGCTCCCGTATGTCCCGGCCCGCCGAGCCCTGATCCGCTTTTCCTGCAGATGGGCACTCCCGAGCGCCGGGCTGTCCCCGCGTTGGGGGACAAAAGGGACAATATTCCAGCGCGAGACACGATGCCAGGAGCTGGTTTGGAGCCCAAAATCTGCATTTGTGAAATTGATGGCCGCGGGATGCAGCCAGGGCTGCTGGTGGGCGGGAAGCGGCTGCACCGCGGCTCATCCCGGGGCTCATCCCGTTAATTAACGCTCAGGAGCTGCTTCGTTTAACGCCTGGACCCGGGGGAGGCTCCGGGCGCCCGGAGAGGATCCTCCCTCCCGGTGCTGCGCTGATTTTTGGGGGCTCAGGATGGGATTTGGGGGGTCTGCAGGGACCCAGCGCTTCCCTGGCAGCATCCCGAGGGACACCCGGGACCGGAGCGTCCCCTGCCACGGCGGGCACAGGTCCCCATAAGTTGGGGGAAGTGGGAGGGGGAGACCCGGGAAAGGGGGGAAGAGGAGATTTTCTGCCTCTAAGGTGTTGTGGAGCCTCTGGAAGCGCTCTGAGTTTTGGTGTGATGGTGCCACCCCAAATACCTGAGAGTCCTGAGGGGTCCCCGCAGGTGGGGACTGGCACCAAGTGTCCCCATGCCCGTGTGTGCCTGTCCCACTGTCCTGTCCTGGTGCCCACAGAGGGCCCCGGATCTCCCCAGGCCACGGAAGGGACACGGGGACAGGAGCAGGTCCATGGGCAGTGCCAGGGGGCTGTGACATCCCCGTGGAGCTGGCACTGTCCCCATGGAGCCCAGAGCATCCCCACGGATCTGTGACCATCCCACAGAGCTGTGGCTATTCCCACAAATCCATCACCATCCACATGGATCCATCACCACCCACATGGATCTACGACCATCCCTATGGATCCAACACCATCCCTGTGGATCTATGACCTTCTCTATGGATCCACGACCATCCCTATGGATCCAACACCATCCCTATGGATCCATCACCATCCCTACGGATCTATCACCATCCACATGGATCCAACACCATCCCTGTGGATCCATCACCATCCCTACGGATCCACAACCATCCCTATGGATCCAACACCATCCCTGTGGATCCACGACCATCCCTATGGATCCAACACCATCCCTATGGATCCAACACCATCCCTATGGATCCATCACCATGTATCCCTATGGATCCATCACCACCCACATGGATCTATGACCATCCCTGTGGATCCATCACCATCCCTACGGATCTATCACCATCCACATGGATCCAACAGCATCCCTGTGGATCCATGACCATCCCTATGGATCCAACACCATCCATCCCTATGGACCCATCGCCATTCAGCCCTATGGATCCATGACTGTCCATCCCTACGGATCCATCATCATCCCTACAGATCCATGACCATCTGCATGAGTCCATCACCATCCACATGGATCCACGACCATCCCTATGGATTCATCACCATCCACATGGATCCATGACCATCCCTATGGATCCATCACCATCCACATGGATCCACGACCATCCCCATGGATCCACAATAATTCCTATGCATCCATGACCATCCATCCCTATGGATCCACACCATCCCCACAGATCCGTGCCTATCCCCATGGATCCATCACCATCCTCACAGATCCGTGCCCATCCCCACAGATCCATGTCCATCCTCACAGATCCGTGCCCATCCCCCGGATCCCCTCCATCCCCACAGATCCGTGTCCATCCCCACAGATCCATGTCCATCCCCACAGATCCGTGTCCATCCCCACAGATCCATCCCCACAGATCCATGTCCATCCCCACAGATCCGTGTCCATCCCCACAGATCCATCACCATCCCCACAGATCCGTGTCCATCCCCACAGATCCATCCCCACAGATCCGTGTCCATCCCCACAGATCCATCCCCACAGATCCGTGCCCATCCCCACAGATCCGTGTCCATCCCCACAGATCCATCCCCACGGATCCGTGTCCATCCCCACAGATCCATCCCCACAGATCCATGTCCATCCCCCGGATCCCCGCCCCTGCCCGGTCCCCCGGTGCCCGCGGCAGCCCCGTCTCCCCCCCGCCCCGTCCCCCCTCCCCCCGCCCCGTTCCCCCCCCCCCCCCGCTCCCGCTCCCGGAGCCCACGCGGCTCCCGCGCCCGGGGAGCTGCGCTGGTTTCCATGGCAACGGGCGTGATGACGCACGCGCCGCGCTCCCGCCCCCTCCCCGCGGGCACGGGCGGGGACAGCGACACGCGGGCACGCGCGCGCGCGTCACACGCGTCGCACGCACGTCACAGGCGGGCGCGCGCGGCACGAGCAGGGCACGGGGCACGCGCGTGTCACACGCACGGAGCACGCGTCACATTCGTGTCACACACACAGAGCTGTGCCCACTGTCACATTCGTGTCACACACACACACCTGTGCCCACTGTCACATTCGTGTCACACACACAGAGGTGTGCCCACTGTCACATTCGTGTCACACACACACACACCTGTGCCCACTGTCACATTCGTGTCACACACACAGAGGTGTGCCCACTGTCACATTCGTGTCACACACACACACCTGTGCCCACTGTCACATTCGTGTCACACACACACACCTGTGCCCACGGTCACATTCGTGTCACACACACACACACCTGTGCCACTGTCACATTCGTGTCACACACACAGAGCTGTGCCCACTGTCACATTCGTGTCACACACACAGAGGTGTGCCACGGTCACATTCGTGTCACACACACAGAGGTGTGCCCACTGTCACATTCGTGTCACACAACCAGAGCGGTGCCCACTGTCACATTCGTGTCACACAACCAGAGCTGTGCCCACTGTCACATTTGTGCCAAGAGGTGTGCCCACTGTCACACTTGTGTCGCACACACAGAGGTGTGCACAAATGTCACAGTTGTGTCACACACAGAGCTGTTGCACAATGTCACATTCATATCACACACACCCACACCTGTGCACGTCACGGTTGTGTCACACACAGAGTTGTGCCCACTGTCACATTTGTGTCACACACGTCACGGTTGTGTCACACACAGAGCTGTGCCCACTGTCGCATTTGTGTCACACACAGAGCTGTGCCCACTGTCACATTTGTGTCACACACAGAGCTGTGCTCGCTGCCACATCTATGCCACACATATGTCACACGGCCCTGCACACACACCACACGCACCTCACACCTGCACACGCGTGTCCCACGGAGCCGTGGCTGTCCCCAAGGTGTGCACACGCACATCACACACTCATCCTGTCACACTCACCTCGCCCCCCTTCCCGTGACCCCCCCGTGGCCTCCCGCCCCGGCCGAGGGCGGCTCCGGGGGACGCGGGAGCGTTTCTCGTCTCTTTATTGAAGGAAGACTATTTCTAGAATAAAGGCTACATCGTCACCTTGTCCCCTGGGCGCTCGGATCCTCGTGTAAAAAGCCGGGGGGGTGCGGGGAGCTGGGGGGGGAGCTCGGCCTGCCCGGGGACACCCCCTCGGGGACACCCCCTCGGGGACACCCCGGTGGCGGCGGGGGAAGGAGCGGGGCCGGAGCGAGGGGACAAACCTCGAGGGGACGAGGGGCTGGTGACAGCGCGGGGACCCCGCTCCGGCCAGGGGGGGAACAAGCGGGGCTGCGCCAGAGCTGGAGGGGGCCGGGGGTCCCGGGGGTCCCGGGGGTGCGGGACCGGGCCACTCTGAGGACGGGGGTGGCACCGACGCTTGCGGCAGCGGTGGGGAGGGGGCGCGGGGGGCCCGGCTGGCTGCGGGGCCGGGGGTCTCCCGCCGGAGCTCGCCAGGATTGTGCTGGGTCAGGACCTCCCGCGGACCCGATGCTTTGTGCTTGGGCTGGCGGCTCCGGCTGCGGCACCGGCTCGGGGCTGGGGGGGGACACACGGGGGGCACCACGATGGGCCTGGGGGGCAAGGGGACCACGGTGGCTCGGGGGGCTGCGGTGGCAGACGGGGCAGGAGGGGCCGTGGCACCAGGACAGGGCTGGGGGTTTGGGGAGGGGGTTATGGCACCAGGATGGGGCAGGGGGACAGGGGGACACCGGTCAGGGGACACGGGCACCGCGCAGGGGCTGCCCCCGCCCCGGGTCTCTGCCCGCAGGAGCAGAGCGCTATGGCGTGGGGACGGGGGCGCGGGACTGTCCCCAGAGGGTGACACCGCCACCCCCCACGTGGCACCGTCCTTCCCTCCCGCGAGGACCGACGGGGGCCGGGCCCGGCGGCTCCGGTTGTGCTCAGTGCGGGGGGTGCGGCCCGGGTGTCCCGGCGGCGAGGCCCCGCTCCTGCCGTGCCCGGGGGTGGCCGCGCGTCCCTCACCTCGGCCCCGTCTTCACCCCCGGCCCCGGGCCGAGCGCTGGCGGCCCCGCACAGTCACAGTGATGGCACACGGAGGACGAGGGGACGGTCCCGCTGCGATGCCACTGCCACGTCCAGCCGTGGGGGGGAGGAGGGAAGGGGGGGTATCCGGAGTGGGGAGGGGGCGCGGGCCAGTCCGGGGCTCTACATGATGCTGCACTTCCCCTTGATTTTGTCTGTCCTCTTCTGCTTGCTGGAGCGCTTCCCGTCGATGGTGAGGCTGACGTTCCTCCTCTTCTCCAGGTTCAGCAGCTCCTGGAAGAGCTCCTTGACGTTGTAGTTCATCTTGGCCGAGGTCTCCATGAAGGCGCATTTCCACTCCTTGGCCATGGCCTCCCCCTCCCTGCTCTCCACCTCGCGCTGCGTCTCGTCGCACTTGTTGCCCACCAGCATGATGGGGATGCTCTCCACGCTGCCCTTGATCTGCACGATCTGCTGGTAGATGGGCTTCAGCTCCTCCAGCGACTGCTTGCTGGTGACCGAGAAGACCAGGATGAAGGCATGGCCCTTGGAGATGGACAGGCGCTGCATGGCCGGGAACTGGTGGCTGCCGGTGGTGTCGGTGATCTGCAGCGTGCACACGCTCTTGTCGCAGCTGATCACCTGCCGGTAGGTGTCCTCGATGGTGGGGATGTAGGTGTCGCGGAAGGTCCCCTTGACGAAGCGCAGCACCAGCGAGCTCTTGCCCACGCCGCCGGCGCCGAACACCACCACGCGGTAATCGTTGCTCTGCTCCGGCATCTTGGCCCCGCGGTCGCTGCGGGGGCACAGGGAGGCGTCACCCCCCCGGCTCCAGGCGTGTCCCCCCTGAGACGCGGCCCCGGCCGGGAGCTGGGCTCGCTGCCCTTGGGTCGCCCTTGCCGGCCGGCGCGGGGTGAGGCTGCCTCGGCTTTTTTTTACCGGCCGCCCGCCGTGGCCATATGGCCGAGCGCGGCCACCGGCACCGCAGCTGCTGCCGAGGCTGCCGGGGGGGCTCGCTGGGCAGGGACCCCCCCTCCCAGCCTGCCCGGGCAGCGGGAGCAGCTCTGCAGGGCAGCGACCGGCCCGGCGAGGTCACGGCGGCAGCTGGAGCGCCCAGCTGGGCTCTCTGGCCAGGTACAGAGGTGCCCTTTCACACACAGGTTGTGCTGTTGGTGTCCTGTCACCCTGTCACTCCCTGCCACCCCGTGCCACGCTGTGCCATCCCTCTGCTCTGCTCCACCCCAGGGATGCAGGAAAGGAGCGTGGCACAGCCGTGGGCAGTGGGTCAGAGCCCCCCTCATGCTGCCAAACCTCAGTGCCCTGGGCAAGGTCCCCAGTGCCCCCCAGTGATGCAGCACTGGGGTGTGAAACGAGGTGGCACAAAGAATTGTGTGTGCTGGGCCCTGCCCCGGTTCCCCCCGTGCAGCGCAGGGGTGGCAGCACCAGCTCTATCCCACGAGGGTCCCCAGGGTGTGTGGGACCCTCACAGAGCCTTGGGGACATCAAGCCCACCACAGGACAGGGTTTCCAAAGGTGCCCAGTCACAGGATGAGTGGGAAGGAGGGGAGGGAAGGGGGCCTGAGCACTGCTTAAGGACTGTGCCCAGTCAGCTCCACTCCTGCCACCCCACTTCAGGGAAGGGGGACAGCAAAGTGCCCCAGACAGCACCCTGGGCATGGCAGCTCCTGCATCCCTGAGCACCTCTGGGGGAAGCAGCCCCTTCCCATGGCCACCCCATCCCCATCCCAGGGCACTGGGGGATCTGGACCTCACAAAGCAGCCCCAAACCCCAGGCATGCCCCCAGACAGCAGAGCCAGGCGAGGCTGGCAGCTGGAGGAGCCCAGGAGCTCATCCCACCGTGGGCTCCTTGGATCCCACCGCGCTGGGAGCGTCACCAGTGCCGGGGGCTGGGGCTGCAGCGGGGGCCGGGGCTGAGCTGGCGCGTGGGAACGTCCAACCTCAGCCAGGGCTGGCAACGGTCCCACCCTGTCCCAGCGGTCCCATCCCACCTGTCTCACCTGCCTGTCCCACCTGTCCCATCCCACTTGTTCCACCTGTCCATCCCACCTGTCTATGGTACAGTCAGAAGTGCCCCCGAACTCCCAGTCCAGGGGCTGGGCTGGACAGACCCTCACGGAACCGGGGGGGCTCTTTGGGGTGACCCCACGGCCTGTGCCCAGCAGCACCCCGATGCCAACAGCCCCTGGTGCCCGGGGGTCCGGAGCACGGCCCCTCCTCTGCTCGTGGGCAGGGACCACCCGGGGCTGATCCTGCACCCCCCAGAGCCCCCCAGCACCCTCCCAGCCGGGCCCCCAGCACTGGGGGTGACACTGGTGGGGACCTGGGGGTCAGGATGGAGGGCAGGGCAGGGGTGAGGGAGCAGAGGTGGGATGGGGAGCAGGGGAAGGGCAGGGTGAAGATGGAGAGGCAGGGAAGGGCAGGATGGAGGGATGAAGGGGCAGGAGAAGGGGCTGAATGGAGGTCGGAGGAGCAGAGGAAGAGCAGGGGGGACGAGCATCCCGCTCAGGATGGAGATGGAGAGGCGGGGGAAGAGCAGGACACAGACGGAGAGGCAGCAGGGGCTGGATGGAGGGGCAGGATGGAGATGGAGGAGCGGGAGAAGGGGCGGGAGGGACGAGCATCCCGCTCAGGATGGAGATGGAGCGGCAGCAGGAGGGCACGGACAGATGGCGGGGCAGGGTCGCGGGTCCCCCCGCGCCGCTCCCCGGCAGCACCCCCGGTCCCCGCGCCGGCCGCGCTCCCCCGGCCCCCGCCGCGCCGGTCGCATTGCGGTGCCCGCCGCCTCACCGTGTCCTGCCCGGGATCCGCCCTTGGCTGCGGGCGGCGCGGCGGCCTCAGCGCATGGCCCGGCCCGGGGCGGCCCCGGCGCGGCGGCTCCGCTCCGCCCGGCGCGGCTCGGCTCGGTGCGGCGGGGCTCGGCGGGGCTGCGGCCGGTGCGGCGGGGCCGGCTCGGCTGGGTGGGCTCGGCTCGCCTCGGCTCGGCTCGGTGCGGTGCGGCCGCCGCAGAGCCGATCCCGCCCCGCCGCCGGCCCCGCCCGCCGCGCCCGCCCCGCCCGGGGCCCCGGACCCCCGGGCCCGGCCCCGAGCGGCTCCGGGACCCGGCAGCGGCGGGACGGGGACAAACGGGCAGGGACGCACGGACAGGGATGGGGACAGACGGACAGGGATGCGCGCGGATGGGGGCACACGGGCAGCGATGGGGATCCACGGGATGGAAACACAGGGACAGGGACAGACAGACAGACAGGAACGGGATGGGGACACGCGGAGAAGAGACTCAAACAGGGTCACACGAATAGGGACATGCGGGGATGGGGACAGGGACACATGGATGGGAACACATGGAGAGAGAGATGGGGACATGTGGGGGTGAGAGTGGACAGCCAGGCAGGGAGACACAGGATGGGGACACACGGACAGGGATGAGGACACACGGACAGGGACCCCGCACGGACACCTGCACAGGTGGGGACATGAATCCACATGAGGGACTCGTGGATGGGGACAGAGCCCCGCAGGTGGTGGCAGGGGACACAGGGACAGGACAGACGGACACCAACGTCCCAGCCAGGCAGGGCACAGGTGGCACAGGGTGCTGTGAGCCCCCGTGGCAGCTGGGGGTGGCCTGGGCAGCCACGCTGGGCTTTGGGGACACGGAGGCCGTGGTGCCACCCCAGCACGGGACTGGGAGCTTGTGCACACACCACAGGGCCTTTGTCACACACTGGTGTCACCTGCTCACGGCAGAGCCCCAAAACCCCAGAGGGACCCTTGAGGGGACACTCTGGGGGTCCTGGCGGGGCTGTGGGACACTCAAGCACTGGCTGAGTCCCCCCTCAGTGCTTGAGCGGGACCAGAAGAGCGCCAGGGTGACCATGCCCAGCTCTGTGTCACACCACTGGCACCGGGCACTGGAGGTGACCGATGACTCCGGGGTCCCTGTCACAGGCAGGGTCTGCTCCTGCCTCCCCCCCGCGCCACTCCTGAGCGGCAGCAATTAAAATCCGCAGCCTCTATTAATAGCAGCCAGCGGGCAGCGGGCCGCGGTGGCACCCACGCGCTGGCACCGCGTCCCCACGGGAACGGGGAGGGCAGAGGGGGGGCACGGGGACATCGGCCCGCCCCGCGAGGTGACAAGGCCCGAGGGGGGGTGGTGGCAGCCTCAGCCCCCCCTCGCCGCGCTCGGAGCCGGCCGGATACTCCTCGTTAGAGGGAATGAATGAGCTTTCCTTGATCATTTTCCTGCGGCTCCTCCTCGTTCCATTGAGCCGCAGCTCCCCGCCAGGCCTGACGCAACGGGGCGGCCGCTCACGCAGGGCTGAATCACGGCGCTGCCGAGCGGGGGGTGCTGGGGGGGGGTCCTGTCCCCCGCCCCCGGGCTCAGCAGGGCTCTGGGGGGCTCCTGGATGCCCGGGGAGGGGGCTCAGCCCACGCTGGAGCTGGGCACGTGTGGCCGCCGCGTGAGCCGGACGCGGAGCAGCCATGGGGGACATCAAAAGAAAGCGAGTGACAGCGAGGGGAGAAGGGCAGGGAATTTATTGGGAGCAGCAGGGCCTCCTCCTCCAGCCTGGAGCACGGGATGATCCTGTGGATGAACCCCCCCAGGGCAGCGGGATGAGGATGGGGGGAGCTCAGCACCCCCTGGCACTTCACAGCCCCCGATCCCAAAGTGCAGCAGGAGGAGGGTGTGAAACGGAGGTGACAGCCCAACGGGGGACACTCAGCACTGTGTCACCTCTCCCCCGTCATGAGAGAGGTCACCCCCCAGGAGAGGTGAAACAGCCCCGAGGCTTCACCACGCCGAGGCAAATCACGTTCTCCTCTCATCCTGCTGCTTTGTGTCATGCCAGGCCCAAAATAACCTCCCTCCGCCCCCCCCCTTCCACTCCAGGTTTTCAAAGGAAGATTAATTGACTCGGGGATGTTGCAGCAATTAAACTAACGAGCCCCAGGATCTGTCAGATGATGCTCAGCTGCCTCCATATGCTGCAGCTGGGCCACCGCGGAGGCTCCGCGCCTCCTTCCCGCTGCCGGCACTGCGCCATCCTTATAATTCCATCAGCGCTTCCAGGGGCCCGGCCAAGCTGCTGCAGGAGAGAAGGCTCCGGGTAATTAAAATGCAGCCCCTGCCTGAACCAGGCTGTGTTTCACAGCTGGGGGGGGAGCACATTCCCAGCTCCAGCCTCTGATCCCAGCTCCTCGCTCCCAAAGGCAAAGCCAGCAGGAGCAGGAGCTTCCCAGGGGCTCCGCGGCTGCGGGGAGCTGCTCGTGTGTCTCAGCATCGCCTCCACTCCTCCCCCCCAAAGGGAGGTGGTTCCATTCTTTTGGAAACCTGGAAAAGCCTTGGAGCAGCCCCTGATGGGAATTGCTCAGCCCCTCTGAGCACTGAAAACACAAAAGAGTTTGCCCCAAAATATCAGTGCTGGAAATTGTTACTGCCCATTTCCTGCAGGCTCGTGGATCCCAGGATCTGCTGCATCCCTGGAAGTGTCCAAGGCCAGGCTGGACAGGGCTTGGAGCACCCTGGGACAGTGCAAGGTGTCCCTGCCCATGGCACTGGACAGGCTTTAAAGTCCTCCCCAGCTCAAACCATGCTGGGATTCATCCTCTGATTTTCAGAGGTTTTCCTTAGGGAATGCTCAGCCTATGGGTACAATGCTGAGAAGGAAGCAGAGTAGAGGGGCCCGGCCTCATTTCTTCCATGAATCCCTGGAAAAGCTGAGCTCCCCGAGCCCCAGGTGGGGCATTAGAAGCTCTGTGGAGGCAGCAGGGCCTGGAAGGCCAGAGCCCCAAAGGGATGTTATTTTTGGCAGCTCTTACAACCAGGTTTTACTCCCAACTAAGCCAGTGAAAGCAGCTTAGTGCAGCCTGGCAATCCCTGCTCCCACCTGCTCTGCCTCCACTCCTGTTTGTTCCTCGCCTCCTCGGAGCCTCCGGAACGTGGCCGAAGGGAAGGAGGGAGACACACACACACATTCGAGGAGCTCCTGGAAGCAGAATTTACCCAGATCCTTAACGTTTGTGTCCGCTAATCCCTGCAGCCCCTCGGGCAGGGACAATCCCTCGGGATATTCCTCACTCTGAGCACACGGGAAGAGATTCTCCTCCTCCAGGTCATCACGGAAACTCCGCCCGGCTTGGGCCGTTCCAGCGGTGAAAGGGGCGGCTCCTCCCGGCGCCGTGGGAGGGGAGAGGTGAGGCTTTGCTCCTGAGGCTCACCACGGGACGAGCACCAGCCCGGCCAGCGCGGCGTAACCCAGCACCAAGCACAGCACCTTGAGCAGCCGGTGGCTTTTATCCTCCAGCTCCTTGGCCAGGATCTCGAAGAAGGTGACGAAGAGGAAGGTGCCGCCGGCGACGCCCTGCAGCAGCAGGGAGGCGACGCTGCCCGCGGCGTTGCGGCTGCTCTCGATGCCCATGCCCACCCCGATGCCCAGCGGGATCATCAGGCACACGGCCACCGCCAGCTTGGCCGCGTCCCTCAGCGCCAGCGACGCCTTGGCCATGCTGATGCCCAAGGCCACGGCCACCAGCGTCTCGTGCACGGCCACTCCCAGGAACAAGCTGACCACTCTGCCGCCGTCCTCCTGCAGGCCCAGCGCCAAACCCTCGAAGATGGAGTGGGTGCAGAGGGCGAAGACCAGCCCCAGCAGGCGGCGGGGGCCGCAGCGGGCGAGCTCGGGGAGGTGCAGGCCGTGCGAGTGCGCGCCGTGCTCCCCGTAGAGCGCGCGGCCCGCGCGGCGACGCCACGAAGGGGCTCTCGTAGTCCGAGTCGCTGCCCGCGTCCGAGCCCGCGTTGAAGGTCTCCAGGTCGATGAAGGACGGCTTCTCCTTCTGCAGGCTCAGGAAGAGCTGGTCCACGAAGACAGAGAGGAAGAAGCCGACCATCATGATGGTCTCGGCCACCGGGTAGTCCGTGGTCACGTTGTTCTGCCTGAGCACCTCATCGAGCTGGAAGGGAGCAAAAGATGCACCCTTGATCCCTCTGGAGAGAACCATTCCCACATTCCCACAGTGAATCCATCCCCTTATCCCTCTGGAGAGAACCATTCCCACAGATCCATAATGAATCCACCCCTTTTATCCTCCTGGAGGGAACCATTCCACAGATCCACAGTGAATCCATCCCTTTATCCCTCAGGAGAGAACCATTCCACAGATCCACAGATCCACAATAGATCCAGCCCCTTTATCCCTCTGGAGGGAACCATTCCCACATTCCCACACATCCACAGTGAATCCATCCCCTTTATCCCTCTGGAGGGAACCATTCCACAGATCCACAGTGAATCCATCCCCTTATCCCTCTGGAGGGACACATTCCCACACATCCACAGTGAATCCATCCCTTTTATCCCTCTAGAGGGAACCATTCCCACAGATCCACAGAGAATCCATCCCCTTTATCCCTCTGGAGAGAACCATTCCCCCAGGGATACTCCATCAATCCATGATGCTGCCACACCCTTGGACAGCACCCTTGGCAGGGCACAGGGGATCTCTGCCTTGCTGTTTGATCCTCACACCCCAAAGCCTCCTCTGCATCCCAAAAACCTCCACGGAGAGAGGCAGGAGGTGGGCACAGCTCCCCTCGGTGAGCCCCTGGGCACATCAGAGCTGCTCCATGGGGCACAGCCCCTTAAATCCACTCCCACCTGAGCCCCTGCAGGCTCAGACTGAGACAGGAGGTGGGCACAGCTCCCCTCGGTGAGCCTCCTGGGCACAGCAGAGCTGCTCCATGGGGCACAGCTGGGTCCCTGCAGGCTCAGATGAAGGCAGGCCGGCCTCACCTTCCCCCTGACGGCGGGCAGCAGCGCGTTGAAGCACGTGGCCAGGAAGACGCCGCCCCCCGAAGGAGTTCCAGAGCGCCAGCAGGCGGCGGGAGCGCTGAGCCTTCTCGTGGTCGGCCTCGATCAGCCTGACGGGCAGCAGGGCCCCGGCCAGCACCAGCACACAGATGCCCAGCAGGCACAGCACCTTGGCCACCACGATCCTCATCCCGGCCCGGATCCGGCCCCTGCGGGGACCCTCTGGGTGTGCTCAGAGCGGGGACATCGGCCTGGATGGGCCTCGGGGAGAGAGGCTGCCTGGGGATGGGAGAACACAGGGATTTTTGGAAGCAGCAGGGAAAAGTTCAAACTGGATTCAAAAGGAGTTTGAAATCTCTGGAGTTGTGGTCACCTCAAACCACCCCTCCCTGGAGGGCTTTGAAGACAGGCTGGACTCCAAGCCCTGTGCTTGGACACTTCCAGGGATGTGGCAGCCACTGGGAAATTCTTGACAGGGCCTCCCCACTCCCAGGCAGGAATTCCTCCCCAAAATCCCATCTATCCCCTTGCCAACATCCCATTTATCCCCTTCCAAATATCCCATCTATCCCCTTCCAAATATCCCATCTCTCCCCTCCCCAGAATCCCACCCATCCCCTCCCCAAAATCCCATCTATCCCTTTTCAAATATCCCATCCATCCCCTTCCCAAAATCCCACCCATCCCCTTCCCAAACTCTCATCCATCCCCTCCCCAAAATCCCATCTATCCCTTTTCAAATATCCCACCCATCCCCTCCCCAAAATCCCACCCATCCCCTCCCCAAAATCCCACCCATCCCCTTCCCAAACTCTCATCCATCCCCTCCCCAAAATCCCATCTATCCCCTTCCCAGAATCCCATCCATCCTCTTCCAAATATCCCATCTCTCCCCTCCCCAGAATCCCATCCATCCCCTTCCCAAAATCCCACCCTTCCCAAACTCTCATCCATCCCATTCCCAAACTCCCATCCATCCCCTCCCCAAAAATCCCATCCCTCCTCTTCCCAAACTCCCACCCATCCCCTCCCCAAACTCCCATCCCTCCTCTTCCCAAAATCCCATCTATCCCCTTCCCAAAATCCCATCTATCCCCTTCCCAAAATCCCATCCATCCCATTCCCAAACTTTCATCCATCCCCTCTCCAACACCCCATTTTATGCCCCTCCCTGAAATCCCACCCATCCCCTTCCCAAACTCCCACCCATCCCCTCCCCAAAATCCCATCCCTCCTCTTCCCAAAATCCCATCCATCCCCTCCCCAAAATCCCATCCCTCCCCTCCACAACCTCCCACCCATCCCAGCCTCTGGCAGTGGGCAGGAGCCATTCCCTGTGTGCTGCCACCCCAGGTCCCTCTCTAAGGGACAAAGAGAGGAATTGGGAGCCCATCAGGTGACACTGACTCACTGCAGCTCTGGCCAAGCCCAAACTCCGGGCCCAGGCACCAGCCACGCCCGTGCCAGGGCAGAGGGAAGGGATAAAATCCTCCTTTTCCACAGCTCACACTGCTGGAACCCTTTAACCTCACTTTTCCCCCCCTTTTCCCCCATTTTTAACCCAAACCTGCCCCTTCCAAAGCCTCAAGCTCCTGAGTTCAGGTAGAGCAGCCACATCCAGCGTCCCTGAATGGGGCTGGAGCAGCCCTGAGGAAAAGGAAGCCCCAGGAGCACCTGAGGAACTCCTCACCTGCTCCTCCTGCACACCTGGGCTGTGTCCCCAGCCCCACAACTGCACCAAGGGCTCAGCTCAGCTCCTGCTCGGGTCAGTGGCTCAAAATGAAGCATCAAAGCGATGAAAAATATTCTATAAAGCTCTGTGGGAGGAGAAACAAAGGGGTTCCCTCATCTGTGAGCCTCTAAATCCCAGTGTTTCTATTAAAACCGGCCCTTTGAGGGCTGTCCCATCGCTTTTAGAAAGGGGCTGATGGGGAAGGGGCTCCTCCCAGCCCACCCTGAGGCCCACCTAAAGGGAGCAGAGATGAGGGGAGGGCGGTGAGCAGCTCACAGGGGCAAAGCTCAGCTGGGAAGACCCTCAGAGGGGGTCGGGATCCTTCTAAGCCTTCCAAGGTGGGGGAGGGGGCCCGACCCCAGCCCCTCACAGGCAAATGGAGCCCCTCAGGATGAGGAAGGAGCCCAACCCCTCACGGCGAGGAGGGGACCCCCAGCCCCTCACAGGAGCTTGAGCCCACCCTGACCCCCTCACACCCAGCCCCTCACACACGGAGAGGGCCCAGCCCCGCTCTCCCGCCCCTTCCCCCGCAGCCCCGGCTCCCCCAGCCCCGCTGCGACCACCGGGGTCCCCGGCCCGGCCCCGCCATCCCCTCACGACCCCCCTCGGCCCCGTTACCCCCGGTTAACCGCCCCCCCCCTCACTCACGGCCGGCCCCGCTCGCTCCCGGCCCGGCCGCCCCGCATCGCCCGCCCACGGAGGCCTCCCATTGGCTGAGGCGGAAAAGCCGAGTTGTGGATTGGCCGTTAGAGCTGTCAATCAACGCGCCCACGGCACGGCGCGGCGGCAAGCGGCGATTTTGGTCCGCGGGAAACGCGTCCGTAGCGCTGGGTTCCGGGCCCGGGATCACCGGGAAACCGGGAAAAAACGGGGAACGGGAAAAAACGGGAATGGGGAAAAAAACGGGAACGGGGAGCACCGGGAATGGGAAAATCATCCCTGGAACAGCGTCCGCCACACCCACACCCCCCCACTCCTGCCGCCTCTGTGATCAAACAGCACCAATGGCAGCTGTGGGGTGCTGCAGGGAGAGCTGAGGCCCCACCTGGAAATTCTGTAAAATTCCATAAAATTCCACAAATTCCATAAATTTTCCCTTTTTTTTGGTGCTGTCAGCTCAGGAATTTTTTGGGAAAGCCCAAAAGGAGGCTGGCAGTTCAGCCTGGAGCAGCTCCAGGCAGGGCAGGAGGAATTCCCTGGAAAAATCTCACCTGGAATTCAGGGCTGGAAAATTCCAACACAAAAAGGGGGAAAAATACAAAAAAATATTAAAAAAAAAACGGGTCAGGAAAGAGCCAGCAGGGTGAGGGAAAGGGAACAGCATAAAATGAACTGAAAACAGGGAAAACAGCACCGTGGTTTCCACATTTTTGGATGATTCCAGAATATTTTCACTTCCAGCCTGAAATTTTTTTGGTGGGGCTACAAAAAAAGCAGGTGGAGAGAAATTAAAAGCTATTTAGGGAAGGAGAAACAGAGGGAAAAATAAAAGTTTTCTTATTTTTGTGCTGTAGGAACGCGCAGGAGGAGAGTTCCCGCTGTGAAGGACAAAAAAAATGGGGAAAATGCGAATTAAAATGTGCCCCAAACAGACCCTGAGCCCACAGAAAGTTCTGGAAAATCACCTGAGCACGCAGGGATAACAACCAAAGTGTCCAAATGGTTTTTATTCCTCACGAGTGACACGAACCACATGAATTCCATGGAGCCTCGACCAAAAAAAATCACTTTTTTCCATGATTTTTTCCGTCTCCCCAACGTTCCAGAGGGGCTCCTCTTCCCCCAGGAGCCAAAAAAATCGGATTTAAATCCATTCTAGATTTTAAAAAATTCCCTCTGGTCTCTCCCAGCTGGGATTTTGAGGTGGCTCCAGGAGCTTTTCCCTGCCCAAATCCTGGATTTTGGATCCAAAGGGGGATTTTGGATTCCCACCCACCCTCCAGCCCAGCCAGGCTGATCACTGACATGCAATTAAAAAAAAAATCAGAATAATTCAGAAAAAAACTCCTTTAAACACACTAAAAACACCTTCCACTCCCTCCCTGCTCACATTCCATGGGAGAAATCCCCATTTTTGCCAGAGTTGCTGAACACTCCAATGGGATTTTCCAGGATTTTTTGGGATGGTAAAAAACCCCAAAAATGCCTGGGGGAGGTTCAGTCCTGACTCCCCCGTGGATCCTGGAGAGGGGGGAAGCAGCAAAATTCCCCAAAAATTCCCAGATTTGGAGCAAAATCCTCATTCCCAGAGATGGAAAAATCCCAGGAATTCCAGGGTGGGGGACGAGCAGGGAATCAAACACTTCTTGGAAGTGGCTCCCGAGGGGAAAACTGGGGCAAAAAAAAGAAGAATTCGCTTGGAAATGCTCCAAAAAACAACAACAAAAAATTTGGGAATAAACCCCCCCCTAGGCAGCAAATCCTGCAGGGATTTGGGAATTTCCCAGCAGAATTCTTGAGTTCAGCTCTGCAGGGGCTGCCAGGGAAAAAACCCCCAAAAAATAAACCTGGAAAAAGGGGAAAAAAAAGGGGAAAAAAGGGAGGGAAATGGGAATGCTCAGGGACATGCAGGGCATGGGAAGATTTGGGAATTTTTGTGGTTTTATCCGTTGGAGTTTTGGGTTTTTTTCCCCCTCTTGGACACTTCCAAGTCAAGAATTGGCAACACGGAGGTGGCTCCCAGCTGGAAAAGCAAATTCTGGAATTTCCAGGGGCTGCAGAGAGAGGGAAAACAGGGAATTCACCTGGGGAAAAGGGAATTTCAACAGATTAATCTGGATTGTTTATTTCTATTGATTTTATTTTAATTTTACTTATTTATTTTATTTCAAACAATTTGTGTTTTATTATTAATTTAACTTTATTTAAAAGTTAAATACATTTATTTTTATTTAAACTGAAAATTTTGAGAATTTAAAATAGAAATTTAAAACTTAATTTGACTCCAACTGGAGTGAGCAATTCCTGTATTGAATCAATCAATAATCAATCAATAACCAATGGCACTGATCCTGCCCCACCTTACTCCTGATTGACTCAAACTGGAATTATCAATTCCTGTACTGAATCAATCAATCAATAATCAATGATTGATCCTGCCCACCTCACTGCTGACGGATTAGAACTGGAGTTACCAATTCCTGTATTAAATCAATCAATCAATAATCAATCAATGAATAACCAATGGCCCTGCTCCTGCCCCACCTCACTCCTGAGTTATCAATTCCTGTACTGAATCAATCAATCAATCAATAATCAATGATTGATCCTTGCCCCACCTCACTGCTGACTGATTAGAACTAGATTTATCAATTCCTGTCCTCAATCAATCAATCAATCATCAATGCCCCACCTCACTCCTGAGTCATCGATTCCTGCACTAAATCAATCAATCAATCAATAACCAATCAATAACCAATGCCCCACCTCACTCCCGAGTTATCCATTCCTGTATTCAATCAATAATCAATAACCAATCAATAATCAATGACCCACCTTGCTCCTGAGTTATCAATTCCTGTACTGAATCAATCAATCAATCAATAATCAATGATTGATCCTGCCCCACCTCACTGCTGACTGATTAGAACTGGATTTATCAATTCCTGTCCTCAATCAATCAATCAATCATCAATGCCCCACCTCACTCCTGAGTTATGAATTCCTGTATTCAATCAATAATCAATAATCAATCAATAACCAATGCCCCACCTCACTCCTGAGTTATCGATTCCTGTATTCAATCAATAGTCAATAACCAATCAATAATCAATAACCAATCAATAACCAATGCCCCACCTCACTCCTGGAGTTATTGATTCCTGTACTGAATCAATCAATAACCAATCAATAACCAATGCCCCACCTCACTCCCGAGTTATGAATTCCTGTATTCAATCAATAATCAATAACCAATCAATAATCAATAACCAATCAATAATCAATAACCAATCAATAACCAATGCCCCACCTCACTCCTGAGTTATGAATTCCTGTATTCAATCAATAATCAATAACCAATCAATAATCAATAACCAATCAATAATCAATAACCAATGGCCCCACCTCACTCCTGCTGCTCCTCGTTGCTGGCGCTCGGGGTCCGGCTGCGGATTTGGCTGCGCAGCTGCTCGATGAGCTCGGGGTTCTGCTGCTGCATCTGCTGGGCAAACTGCTGGCCCCTGGGGACAGGGACACGCGGGGACAGCGGGGGACATCAGGGACGGACAAGGGACACTGGGGACATCCGGACACAGGCAACGCCCTGGGCCATTCCCAGCCCTGGATCCAGGATTGTCCCTCTGCGTTGTCCTCAGTTCTGTCCCCTGATGCCCTCAGTTCTGTCCCCAGTCCCAGCCCAGTCCTGTCCCCAGCTGGTCCTCAGCTATTCCCAATCCTGTCCCCAGCCCTGTCCCCAGTTGTCCCCCAGCCCTGTCCCCAGCCCTGTCCCCAATCTTGTTCCCAGTCTTGTCCCCAGCTGTCTGAAACTGTCCCCCATCCCTGTCCCCAGTTGTCCCCAGCCCTGTCACCAGTCCCAGCCCAGTCCTATCCCCAGCTATTCCCAGTCCTGTCCCCAGCCCTGTCCCCAGTTGTCCCCCAACCCTGTCCCCAGCCCTGTCCCCAATCTTGTTCCCAGTCTTGTCCCCCAGCCCTGTCCCCAGTTGTCCCCAGCCCTGTCACCAGTCCCAGCCCAGTCCTGTCCCCAGCTGTCCCCAATCCTGTTCCCAGCTGGTCCTCAGCTATTCCCAATCCTGTCCCCAGCCCTGTCCCCAGTTGTCCCCCAACCCTGTCCCCCAGCCCTGTCCCCAATTTTGTTCCCAGTCTTGTCCCCAGCTGTCTGAAACTGTCCCCCAGCCTTGTCCCCAGTTGTCCCCAGCCCTGTCACCAGTCCCAGCTCAGTTCTGTCCCCAGTTGTCCCCAGTCCCAGCTCAGTTCTGTCCCCAAGTTGTCCCCACCCCTGCCCCCCAGCCTTGTCCCCAGCTGTGTCCCCCAGCTGTCCCCAACCCTGTCCCCAGCTACCCCCCAATCCTGTCTCCAGCCCTGTCCCCCAATCTGTCCCCAGTCCTGTCCCCCAGTCTGTCCCCCAGTTGTCCCCAGTCCTATCTCAGCTCTGTCCCCATCTCAGTTCCCACTCCCAGCCCAGCCCTGTCCTGAGGTGTCCCCAACTCTGTCCCCCCAGCCATGTCCCCCAGCCATTCCCAATACTGTCCCCAGGTGTCCCCAGCCCTGTTGTCCCCCAGCTGTCACCAGGTGTCCCCAGCCCTGTTGTCCCCCAGCTGTCACCAGGTGTCCCCAGCCTTGTCCCCAGCCCTGTCCCCCAGCTGTCCCCAATCCTCTCCCCCAGCCTGTCCCCCAATCTGTCTCCAACCCTGTCCCCAATCCTCTCCCCCCAGCCTGTCCCCAATCTGTCTCCAATCCTCTCCCCCAGGTGTCCCCCAGCCCTGTCCCAGGTGTCCCCAGGTGTCCCCAAGTGTCCCCAGGTGTCCCCACTCACGCCTGGATCAGGCTGGCCAGGTCGTTGGTGGAGGGGCTGCTCCCGGTGGCTCCCATGGCGTTGTGGCCTCCCGAGATCATCCCTGACATTCTGGGGAGGGAAAAAAGGATCAGAACTGGGAAAAGACCCCAAAAATCACCTGGGGAACTGCTGGGAGCAACTTCCCGTCCTGGGGATCTCGGAATTCCCTGCAGCAGCTTTTCCTGGGTCGGCTGGAAAAACTCATTTAGCTGAACAATAAATGAAATTATTATAATAATGCTGATATTCCCAGATTTATGGAATTACAGCCCTGCTCTGCCTCCCTGGATTCCCCCCAGGGCTGGATCCAGGTGGGAATTCCTGCTGGCACCAGGAATAGGGAGAAGCCAAAGGGAGCTGAGTGGTCTCACCCCAAAATCCAAGGATTTGGGGGCTCCAGAGGGTCTCTCCCTCCTGCCACGCTCTACAGGGATGCTCAGCAATGGATTCATGAATTTATCCCTTTTCTTCAAATATTGGGAACTGCTCCTCACAACCATCCAGGAATGGGAATATTCCCGTTTTAACCAAGCTGGAAAATCCTGAAATCCCGTAAAGCTGCAGCAGAGCCAATTCCAGGGCCATGATCCATCCCATCCCACCTCCCTTGGGAATAATTTTATTTCAATCCCTTTCCCAGCACCTTCCAGAGCACCCAAACCCCCCCCAGCTCAGGGAACTGGGCTGGTTCTGAGCCCCTCTCCACATTCCTGGCCCAAATTCCCTCCTGCTCCCAGTGGGAAAGGCCAAACCCAGAATTCCAAGAGGGAATAAACCCAGAATTCCAAGAAGGGAATAAATAAAAGTGGGATCCAACTCACAGCTGTTGTACTTGGGGGTTGTTCATGAGGTTTGAGGCCTGTGGGGAATAAAAACAAGACCCAGGTGAGGCAGCAGGGACAGGGTGGGATCAACCCCAAAGGGAAGGTAGGAATGTTTGGGAATCCAGGGAAAATGGCAAAAATGGCAAAAAGGAGAGCAAAGGCCAAGCCCAGAGCAGAGCAGGCCCTGCCACAGCCTGGGGAAAAGCCTGAGGAGAAATTCCCAGCTCTGCCTGAGCTGAAGGGAACAGCAGCAGCTTTCCAACAGCCCCAGAGAGTGGGGAAAGCTTCCAGAGAGGCTCCATCCCAAGGAATCCCATGTGAGGAGCCCCCAGGGAGGCTCCATCCCAGGGAAATCCCATGATCTGCAATCACCATGCTCATGAAGCCGGGGTTGTTCAGCAATCCGGCCAGGTCGAACCCTCCGGGGCCGCTGGTCTGGAAGAGAGAAACCAGAGCTGCTGTCATTGCTCATTCCCCATTCCTCATTCCCATTGCTCATTCCCAGTTCCCCATTCCTCATTCCCATTCTCCATTCCCTATTCCTCATTCCCCATTCCCCATTCCTATTCTGAAACCCCATTCCTCATTCCCAATCCCATTCCTTATTCCCATCCTTCATTCCCCATTCCCATTGCTCATTCCTCATTCCCCATTGCTCATTCCTCATTCCCCATTCCCATTGCTCATTCCCCATTCCCATTCCAAAACCCCATTCCCCATTTCCCATTCCTCATTCCCAAACTCCATTCCTCATTCCCTATCCCCATTCCCAATTCCCCATTCCTCATTCCCATTCTCCATTCCCAATTCCCCACTCCTCACTCCCCATTCCCTATTCCTCATTCCCATTCCTCATTTCTCATTCCCCATTCCCAAACCCCATTCCTCATTTCCCATTCCTCATTCCCAATCCCCATTCCTTATTCCCATCCTTCATTCCCCATTCCCATTGCTCATTCCTCATTCCCCATTCCCATTCCTCATTCCTCATTCCCCAATCCCCATTCCCATTGCTCATTCCCTATTCCCATTCCAAAACCCCATTCCCCATTTTCCATTCCTCATTCCCAAACCCCATTCCTCATTCCCTATCCCCATTCCCAATTCCCCATTCCCAATTCCCCATTCCTATTCTCCATTCCCAATTCCCCACTCCTCACTCCCCATTCCCTATTCCTCATTCCCATTCCTCATTTCTCATTCCCCATTCCCAAACCCCATTCCTCATTCTCCATTCCTCACTCCCCACTCCTCATCTCCCATCCCCATTCCTTATTCCCCATTCCCAAACCCCATTCCCCATTCCTCACTCCCCACTCCTCATCTCCCATTCCCAATTCCTTATTCCCCATTCCCAGTCTCCATCCCTCATCCCCCATTCCCAAATCCTATTCCCCATTCCCAGAGCTGCCAGAGCCAGGGAATCCCAGCAGGAATGGGTTGGGATGAAGGGATCCATTCCCAGCCCCTCTCACTCCCAAGGATGGAGCAGCCCCAGCTGCTCTGGGAATTCCATCCCATTCCCTCCCCACCCTCCCAGCCAGGAATTCCTTCCCAAAATCCCACCCAGATCTCCCTTTTCCCAGTTCAAACCCATTCCCTGGGTCCTGTCCCTCCATCCCTTGTCCCAAATCCCTCTCCAGCTCTCCTGGAGCCCCTTTAAACTCTGGAAGTGGCTCCCTGGAGCTTCTCCAACCTTTCCTTGGGACACTCCCAGCTTCTCTGGGAATTCCATCCCAGCCCCTCACATCCAAGGATTCCTTCCCATTCTCCCACCCAACCCTTCCCAACACTCCCCTTGTCCTGTCTCTCCAGGCTGTTGGAAAAATCCTTCCCCATTTTTTTTGAGGATTCCAAATCCAACCTTTAAACCCTGACAGGGGGAAGAGGCTCTGTCCAAACCCTCTGGAAAATCCCAGAGACTTCTGCTCACCCCCTCTGTGACCTCCCTCCCTCAGCTCTGCCCTGGAAAAAAACCCTTGGAAAATTAAAATCCCCTTCAAAATGACCCACAAAGGACATTCCAGACCATTCCTGCCAAACCTCCAGGTTTCTTTTGGAAAAAAAGAAAAGTTTTCTTTGTGTAAAAAACCAAAAACACCTAAAAACACCTTTGGTGCTATGGGGAAAACAAAAATAAAAAGCTGAATTTTGGAGAGATTTGATCACAAAAGTGGAAATTGCTGTTGCAAAACCCTGCTCCTGCTCTTTTAACCTCAATAAATTCCCAAATTCCACAACTTACTGGACTGGGAGTCTCCTTCATTTTCTGTTCAGCTATTTTGAGGTTGGATTTGTACGTTTCATTGTCCGGATCCAGCTCCAGAGCTTTTTTGTAGTAAACAACGGCTTCTGTGTGTTTGTTTAAGCTGGACAGGGCCAAGCTGGGAAAAAAAGAGAAAATTCAAAGTCACAGAAGGGTTTTTTGTCACCTTTTAAAATCCAATTGTTGTCCCCACCAACTTTTTTAGAATAGAAAACCGTGAAATTTTTCTCCACCCCGAAACGCCAAAACTGCAGGAATTTTTTCATGGTGGACCAAACGGATAAAATCTTTGTTCTGGGGTGTGCAGGGCTGCAGAATTCTCAAGGAAAGGTGGGAATTTCCCCAGGAGGATGCTGCTCACCCCATCCTGCCGTAGGCTTTGCTGTAGCTGGGGTCGATGCCGATGGCTCGCTCGCAGTCCCGCACGGCTCCCGCGTAGTTCCCCAGTTTGCTGTAGGCAGCAGCTCTGGAAAAATGGGAAAAGTCCAGAATCTCCTGCATTGCCAAGCAAATTGGATTCTGTTTGCCACCTGGATGGCAGCTGGCTTCTGTTCAGTGGGCAGTTTTCCTTATCTCTTCCACAACAGGGGAGATATTTGCTGATAACAGCCATTGAATGTCCCTGCATGGCTGATAAGAACTGCAGCATCCCACTGGGAGATGTGAGCCCAGAGGGAGGAGCCAAGCATTGCTACCTGGATATAATCTGGAGATTTCAAACATTCCTACAATCTGAAATTTCAAACATTCCTACCTGGATACAATCTGAGATTTCAAACATTCCTACCTGGACAGAATCTGAGATTTCAAACATTCCTACCTGGACAGAATCTGAGATTTCAAACATTCCTACCCAGATATAATCTTGAGATTTCAAACATTCCTACCTGGATAGGATCTAGAGATTTCAAACATTCCTACCTGGATACAATCTGGAGATTTCAAACATTCCTACAATCTGAGATTTCAAACATTCCTACCAGGATATAATCTGAGATTTCAAACATTCCTACCTGGATACAATCTGGAGATTTCAAACATTCCTACCAGGATATAATCTGAGATTTCAAACATTCCTACCTGGATATAATCTGAGATTTTAAACATTCCTACAATCTGAGATTTCAAACATTCCTACCTGGACACAATCTGAAATTTCAAACATTCCTACCCGGATATAGCCTGGAGATTCTGGAACACCAGCACAGCTTCTCCACTGGATTCCCCAGAGGAACAGCAGCTGCCTCTCCTTCCCCTGGATCTTCAGAGGCAGACTGCACCTTTCTGCAGGATCCCTGCTCCAGCAGAACCACCCCTGGCACTGCAGGAGGGCTGAGCCACAATTCCAATGGGACTGCCACCAACACCCTGACCCACAGGGTGTCAGGTTGTGTTCTGACTCTGTCAGTGTTTAGTTTACTGCATTGTTTATTTTATCTTTTTATTTTCTTCCCTATTAAAGAACTGTTAGTCCTGCTCTCATATTTTTTGCCTGAGAGCCCCTTAATTTAAAATTTATAGCAATTTGGAGGGTGGGGGTTTACATTCTCCATTTCAGGGGTGGGTCTGAGTTCCCAGCACAACCAGGGAATTCCATCAAATAAAGTTCAAGATCTGTTTTATCCAAGAATTGCTGAGAAACACAAAAACCTCCCCTCTTCCACTGCTGATTATGGACACACAACTCCCTTAACTATCCACAAGGAGCCTCCAGCTCCTCCTTCCACCCTGAATTCCCAGCAAATCCTACTCTGCATGGAAGCAGATCCCATTCCCTGGCATCCCTCATCCCTCCAGTGCCTGATAAAGTTCATTTCCACACTCACATCCCACCCAGAGATCCCAGGAGGCACCAAGAGCATGGCACAACCCCACAACGAGCGAGGAACTGCACGAAAACTCCACAGGATCGTGCCAAAAATGGGATTTTGGGACATTCTGGAGCAGGGAGGAGCTGGGGGAGCTGCCCAGTACCTGTTGCAGAAATAAACGGCGTTGGCTGGGTTTAACTCGATGGCTTTTCCATAAAAAGACACGGCAGCCTCGAAGTTTTCTGCCTTCATTTGGTCGTTTCCTGAAAGGAGGGTGGGAAAGGATGGGAAAAAACTGGGATAAACCAAAGCAAAGGTCTGGATCCATGGAAATAGCACAGGGGAGAGGTTTGTCAGTGTGGATGTGTTTGAAATTCCCCCATTCCTGATCCTGAATCCCAAAAACCATCCCAGGTGCTGGCTCAGTGGGGGAAGTGCTGCATCCACACCCATCCCACTTTTTCCCAGGAAAAAGCCATGCACAGAGCAGGAAGGATGGATGCTCTGCTCCACACCCCAAAGGATTTTTGGGATAAAAAATCCCAAAACTGATCCAACATTCCTGGCAGCAAAACCTCCCCAGAGTCCTGCAGCCCAAGCAGAGCAAGAGGCAGAAATAAAAAATATTCTTTTTTTTACTCCAATTCTAGCTTCCAGGGAACTGAGATCCCCTCCCAATTAGCGCCAAACCCTCATTATCCAGCAGCTCCAGGGTTTGGTACCTTCAGTCTTGAGTCTTTCAGCTTCAGCCACGTCATCTTCTGAGGGGGTGACGGGCTCCGAGTTCGTTCTGGAGTGTTCCAGCTCCTTCCAAGGAGAGGCAGAAGCTGAGCTGAGCATTCCCACAATTCCCATTTTTTTTTTCCCAGCCCAAAACGTTCCCCTCCCACACTCTCTGAGGGGAGCAGCAGCCTCCTGGAAAATCCAGCAGAACTCAGGGAAAAGGGAACATCCCAGGGCTCTCACTCACCTTCCCTGCCACGGCTTCAAATATTTCGGGGAGGGTCTGGGACACAGCCAGGCTTTGGTCTTCCATGGAGACCCCAAAGGCTGTTTCCAGGCACTGGATGGCCACTGGACAAGGAGAATCAGGTCATTAATTAATAAATATTCATCTCTCAAAAAAACAGGAAAAAACCCCAGTATTTCCCCCACACCAGATGGAATTTTTATGCTGTATCTTCAGATTTTGTGAAGATCAGAGCTGGGCAAATGTTCCCTCTGTATCTCCTGGATGGAGCCAGTCCCAGTTCCCATCCTCTGAGGGATTCTCCCTCATCTCTCAAAAAAGCAGGAAAAAAACCCAACATTTCTCCCACACCAGATGGGATTTTTGGGCTGTATCCTCAGATTTTGCCAAAACTCAAGAGCTGGGCAAAGCTTCCCTCTGGATCTCCTGGATGGAGCCAGTCCCAGTTCCCACTCCCTGAGGGATTCCTGGGGTTGGAAGTGAATCAGGCTGGGGCTGCAGCAGCATTCCCACAGCTGGGGAATGTGGGAATGGCCCAGAATTCCAAGGAGAGACCCAAACATTCCCCTCGTTCTGGGAACCCTGAATCCTCCTCCCTCCTCAGGCTTGGGAAGCTGCTCCCAGGGAAAAGCAGAGCCTCCCAGAGCATTCCTGCCACGTTTTACATCCCAAAATATCCCATTCCCTGTCCCACTCCCAGCAATGTCCCCCCACCCCACAGCCACGCTCCTTTCACCGCGACAAACCCACAAATCAAGGGCTAAACCTTAAGCTCCTTTAAGGAGACCTTTTAAGATCCCTGCCCTTTGGAAAGGCCTGGAAAAACCTTGAGGGATGACATTTTGGGGAGCAAAAGAAGAGAAAGAACCCCAGGAGGACAAAAAAGGTTCCCAGGAGCCAGGGAATTCCCACCTCCCACCCCACAGAGCGCTCCCAGCTTGGCCTGGATGAACCCTCTGAGTCTCCAAGCAGGGATCAGGGAGGCTTCTGACCCCAGGTACATCCCTGCCTCCAGCTAAGCTGCTCTTGACAGAGATCAGAAGCCACACAAGCCACCAGCACCCCTGGATAAATCCCAAAAGGAAAAACGAACCCCAAAATTCCAGCGAGGTTCCGCAGCTGGAGCACCCAGGGGTAGAAAAGAGGGAAAAAAACGGCGAAATTCTCCCAAATTTTGGCCTGACAGAGGCAGATCCACCCACCTTCCAAACTCTCCTGAGCATCTGGAGACATGCTCCCGTTCTGGAGCTGGGTGTGCAGGAACTGGATGATGGAGAAGGCCAGACGCTTCTGGTCTGCCATGCTGGGCTCCACCGCTCCTGGCTTCCCAAAAAATCCTGCAGAGACACAAACCAGGCGTTGAAACACAAAAGGGAAAAGGATTTTGCTGCTGCTGCCCCCTCAGGGAGGTGCTGAGGAGGTCAGGACGGATTTGGAGTTGAGCAGAGAACTCCAGAACGTTCCTTGTTTTCTTTAGGAATTCTCCAGGCTTGGATTCGCCCTCTGCTTGGCAGGAGCTCGCCAAGGGAAGCACCCAGAGGTGCTGCAGGGGGGGAAATCCCTGGAGCTCAGCAGGAAAAAATCCCATTTTTTTTTGCTCCTGAAACCAAAGCCCAGAGCAGGAGAAATTTAGGAGGAATTTGGTGGCCCCAAACCAGAGCCAAGGAGGAATTCGGTGGCTCCAAACCAGAGCCAGGAGCAGGAGGGATTTAGGAGGAATTTGGTGGCCCCACATCAAAGCCAAGAGCAGGAGGAATTTAGGAGAAATTTGGTGACCCCAAACCAGAGCCAAGGAGAAATCTGGTGGCCCCAAAGCAGAGCCAAGGTGGAATTTGGTGGCCCCAAAGCAGAGCCAGGAGCAGGAGGGATTCAGGAGGAATTTGGTGGCCCCACATCAAAGCCAAGAGCAGGAAGAATTTAGGAGAATTTTGGTGGCCCCAAAGCAGAGCCAAGAACAGGAAGGATTTAGGAGGAATTTGGTGGCTCCAAACCAGAGCCAAGGAGGAATTTGGTGGCCCCAAAGCAGAGCCAGGAGCAAGAGGGATTTAGGAGAAATTTGGTGGCCCCAAACCAGAGCCAAGGAGGAATTTGGTGGCCCCAAAGCAGAGCCAAGGTGGAATTTGGTGGCCCCAAAGCAGAGCCAGGAGCAGGAGGGATTTAGGAGGAATTTGGTGGCCCCAAAGCAGAGCCAGGAGCAGGAGGGATTCAGGAGGATTTTGGTGGCCCCAAAGCAGAGCCAGGGAGGAGTTTGGCAGCCCTGGCAGTGCCAGCCCGTCCTGGCAGGGCACAGGGAGGGAAATCCCAAAGCACGGAGAGCCCAACCAGCACCACCCGGGGCTGGGAATTCCCGGGGCAAACTCGCCGCACCTTAACCGGGTTCGTAGCACAGCCGCGCTCATTGAACGGAGACACGAGCTCCGTTAAACGCGAGTGCACCGGAGCCGAGCCGGTCCCATCCGCCCGGAGCAGCACCGGGCCCGCCTGGCTCCCGTTCCCGAGAGGGGAAGGCACCGCTCCCCGGTGTCCCCAAAGCCCCGCGAGCACCGCCCGGACCCTGCCCCGGTAGCGGCAACCGGGGAATCCGCCGGGTCCCGGTGCGCTCACCGGGACCGGGACGGGCGACTCCGGGGTCTAGCACCGGAGACACACAAGTCCCAACGGAGGGCACAGCTCGCTCCCGGTACGTCCCGTCCCGTCCGGTCCGGTCCCGCCCCCCCCAGGCCCCGGTGCACCCCGGTACCCCCCGGTGCCGCTGCTCCCAGGCGGAACAGAACGGCGGGCAGCACGGCCCGGCACCAGCGGGTCCGGAGGCGGAGGGGTCCCGGCGGAGGGCCGCTCCCGGTGCCCCCGTCCCGCTCCCGGTGTCCCCCGGTCCCCCCGCGCTCACCGGACACTCGCCTGGGCCGGGCGCGCTCCCCGCACTGCGCATGCGCCGCGCCCTCCGCGCGCCGGCGCCGCTGCGGCCCCGCCCCTCCCGACAGCACAAGAATGGGCGTGGCCTGCGACGGAAGCCCCGCCCACACCGGTACCATAGAGATGCGGCGTTGTCACGGCAACGCGCGGGGGCGTTGCCATGGGAACGGGCGGGCGGGACCCGGGGATGCTCCGCGCCCGCCCCGCTCCCGCCCCGGGGCCGCTCCCGGCCGGCTCGGAGGGTCGCGGCGGGGATGAGCCGCCCCCGCCCGCCGGCCCCGGTGCGGTGCGGTGCGGGCGGGAGCGGCCCGGTCCTCCAGGCTCCCAGCATGCCCCGCTCTCCCGCCCGCCTCTCCGGTCGGGGCACATGCTCGGTGCGTCGGGCCGGCCCGGTTTTCTCCCGGCCTCGTCAGCAGCGCGGGGCCTCCCGACACCCCCGGCACCGCCGACATGGCCCCTCCGACAGGTACCGGCGGGATGGGGGACGCGGGGACACCGGGGACAGCGATGGGGCGGCGGGACGGGGGCGGCGGCGGCAGGACCGGACCGGGGGCGGCCGGGGTCTCGTGTGCGGCCAGGTCACCTCTGTGCCCCGCTCGGCCTTGTCCCCGAGCAGGGACAGCCTCGGCAGGGACACCGGGTCGGGTTTCGGTGAAGCATTTCCCAGCCCCGGCAGGGCGAGGAGCGCCGGGGGGATGATCCCGCCGCCCATTCCCGGCGCTCGGGGCCTCCCTGGAACGCTGTCCCCGCAGGGAACGTGGTGGACAGCCAGGCCCCGCGGCCCGTGGCCAGCCAGCTGCGCTGGGACCTGACGGCCGAGCAGATCGAGGCCATGGCGGCCGAGCTGACCGAGAGCACCAAGCTCGTGTACGACCGCGTGGGAGCCCAGGAGCGCGGCGAGGTCTCCTACGAGAACACGCTCAAGGCTCTGGCCGACGTGGAGGTGGAATACACAGGTGGGGACGCCGCTCCTGCCGGCAGGGATGGGGTCTTGGGGAGGAATTACCCCCGGGATGTGAGAGTCACATTCTCCGGACAGAGAGGGATGGGATTCTCTCTGTCTCGGGTTTTTCCTGCGGCGCCTGGAGCGCTGTTCTTGGAGCTTCTGCAGGGATGGCAGCGGGGAATGTTCTCCCTGTTTTTCCCCCAGTGGAATTGGGAGAGTCAGTCCTGCTGGGATATTTTAGAGAATAAATCCTGCTGGGATTTTTTGGGAGAATAAATCCTGCTGGGATTTTCTGGGAGAATAAATCCTGCTGGGATTTTTGGAGAGGTCAGTCCTGCTGGGATTTTTTTGGGAGAGCCAATCCTGCTGGGATTTCTTAGGAGAGACAGTCCTGCTGGGATATTTTGGAGAATAAATCCTGCTGGGATTTTTTGGGGAGAATAAATCCCATTGGGATTTTTTGGGAGAATAAATCCTGCTGGGATCTTTTGGAGAATAAATCCCGCTGGGATTTTTTGGGAAAATAAATCCTGCTGGGATTTTTGGGGAGGTCAGTCCTGCTGGGATTTTTTTGGGAGAGTCAATCCTGCTGGGATTTTTAGGAGAGACAGTCCTGCTGGGATTTTTTGGAGAATAAATCTTGCTGGGATTTTTTGGCAGAATAAATCCCACTGGGATTTTTGGGGAGGTCAGTCCTGCTGGGATATTTTGGAGAATAAATCCTGCTGGGATTTTTTGGAGAGTAAATCCCACTGGGATTTTTGGGGAGAGTCAGTCCTGCTGGGATTTTTTTGGGAGAATAAATCAGGCCAGGGTGTGGTGGCTTTTGGGGAAGTGTGTGTAGGAAGGGATTGTCCCACTTTGAGATTTACAGGAGACAGGGAATGCTGCTGCCATCGGGAATCATGGAATTCTGGAGCTGGAAGGGAGCATCGAGCCCTGCACAGGACTCCCCAAAGCTCCTGTGCTGCCACAGGCACAGAATTCCTGTGGATTTTGGGAGGATTTTGGTGGGAATCCAGCAGGTGGGTGTGCTGGGCAGCAGGGAATGTGCCATCCCTGCCATCAAGAATCATGGAATTCCTCAAGCTGGAAGGGAGAAGCTGGAGAAGCACAGAGATCAAAGCAATTCTTATTTGCTGCCCCTGTGTTTTGGAGCACGTGGAATGTGTTTAAAAGATTATTTACCCGAAAGAATTGGATTAGATTCTAGCATGAGTGTTTTGTTTTCTTCACCAATCTCTACAAGCCGTGTCCTGACAGGAGACAGCCATGAGATTTCATTGAGTGCTTGTACAGCTTCAGTTTAGAGTAGTGTAATATAGTATAAATAATAATATAGTATAATAAAGTAATTAATTAGCCTTCTTATATCATAGAGTCAGGGGTGTTGCCTAATTTTATAATAGTGGGAGGCTCTGAGCTTGCTCAGAGCAGCTCTGGCTGCCCCCTGGGAGGGTCCAAGGCCAGGCTGGAGCCACCTGGGGCAGTGGGAGATGTCCCTGCCCACAGCAGGGCTGAGCTTTGAGGTCACTTCCAACCCCTCCCACGATTATTAAGATTTTTGGATTTTTTTTTTTTTTTAGCTCTGTGCTGTCACCTGCTTTTCTCTCCCTGTGGCTGCCAGCAGAATGTTGGTTTTATTCCCAGTTAATGTTTATACAGCGAGGAACCAGCACAAAGAACAGATTTGGAAAAGCAAATTAACCCAAGGGCAGCCCTTTGGCAGCAGGAGCAGCTGCTTTCCCAAGGCTGTCCTGGCTTTCATGTGTCACCAGTGGGAACAAAAGCAGAAAAGATCCAAGAAACTCTCACCTCCTTCCTCAGTGTTCCCTGGGGCAGTGGGCAAATGTCTCTCCATGTGCCTTGTTTCCTGCTGGGATTTTTTGGCAGAGTAAATCCTGCTGGGATTTTTAGGAGAGACAGTCCTGGTGGGATATTTTGGAGAATAAATCCTGCTGGGATTTTTTGGGAGAGTCAGTCCTGCTAGGATTTTTTGGGAAAATAAATCCTGCTGGGATTTTTTTGGGAGAATAAATCCTGCTGGGATTTTTTTGGCAGAATAAATCCTGCTGGGATTTTTTTGGGAGAATAAATCCTGCTGGGATATTTTGGAGAAGTAATGGCATCAAAACTGTGCAGTTTTGGTGGCTTTATTTGCAGCAGGGTGACAATTCAGGTGGCCCCTCCTCGTGACACCTGGGCTGCTGCCTGTGCTCGAGCTGTCCCAGCTGTCTGGGGCAGGGAGCAGCCTCATCTTCCTCCTCTCCCTGTTCTTTTTACCTAAAATAATAGGGGAAAAGAATGATTCCTCTTGCTCAGCAGGAGGAATGTTCAGCTCAGCAGGACTGTCAGCACTTCCCTGGCTGAGCTGCCTGTTCAGCTTCTCCTGGGGAGGGAATCCAGGTGCCTGGAGAGCACCTGGAGTGCTGTTCTTGGAGCTTCTGCAGGGATGGCAGCAGGGAATGTTCTCCCTGTTTTCCTCCATGGAATTGCATCAGGACAGGGCACACCTGGGGCGTGGTGGATTTTGGGGAAGTGTCTGTAGGAAGGGATTGTCCTACTTTGAGGTTTAAAGGAGACAGGGAATGCTGCTGCCATCAGGAATCATGGAATTCCTCAAGCTGGAGCTGAGCATTGAGCCCTGCACAGAACACCCCAAACCTCCTGTGCTGGCAGAGCTGTTGGTGGCTCACAGGCACAGAATTCCTGTGGATTTTGGGAGGATTGTGGTGGGAATCCAGCAGGTGGATGTGCTGGGCAGCAGGGAATGTGCCATCCCTGCCATCAGGAATCATGGAATTCCTCAAGCTGGAACTGAGCATTGAGCCCTACACAGAACTCCCCAAACCTCCTGTGCTGGCAAAGCTGGAATAGAGCTTTTGGGGGCCCACAGGCACAGAATTCCTGTGGATTTTAGAGGATTATGGTGGGAATCCAGCAGGTGGATGTGCTGGGCAGCAGGGAAGGGACCAAAGGAAACACGAGCTGCTGCCATCAGGAATCATGGAATTCCTCAAGCTGGAAGGGAGCACTGAGCCCTGCACAAAACTCCCCAAACCTCCTGTGCTGGCAAAGCTGGGGCAGAGCTTTTGGAGGTTCACAGGCACAGAATTCCTGTGGATTTTAGGAGGATTATGGTGGGAATCCAGCGGGTGGATGTGCTGGGCAGGTAAAAAGTGGATGTGCATCCCACCACTCCCCTGCCCTGCGTGTGTGAGGGGAGGGAAAGGCTCTGGGGCTGCCAGCCTGGCTGTGGGTGTGCACTGGGATGTGGAGCCGTCATCCCTGTCCCTTTTTGTCCCCCCCAGTCCGTAGGAACATGCTGGACTTCCCCCAGCACGTGTCCCCCTGCAAGGCCATCCGCGCCGCCAGCACCGAGGCCGACAAGAAGCTCTCGGAGTTCGACGTGGAGATGAGCATGAGGCAGGACGTGTACCAGAGGATTGTGTGGCTCCAGGTGTGTCCCCTGCCTGGTCGGAAAGCCCTGGAATTCCAGCAAATCCTTTTCCTTCATCCCAGAGCTGAGGAGGGAGGGGTGCAGGAGTGGGGAGGGAGCGCAGTGGGGTCACGGCAGAGCGGTCCCGGTGTAGTGAGGGATGGGGAATTTGGGATTGAGGGCTCTGCCCCCCACTCAGAGCCTTGATCACCCCTTTGGTGGTAAATCCAACCCATCTCAGTGGTGATGCCCCCAAAAGTGCCCCCCAAAGTGCTGACATGGCACAAAGGTGACGTGTTCAAAGCAATCTGCGAGGAACCCCTGCCCCGAGGTGACACAGGAGCCTCTGCACCAAACCAGAGCCTTCCCTGGGGCTTTTCCATCTGCTGCTGGGTCTCTGGTGGTCCCAGAAACTCCCACTGGGAAGGAGCTTCCTGCAGCTCCCTGAGGAGGAGGGATTTTTTGTTTGTTTTCCAGGAGAAAGCAGAGAGTGCTTCCCTGAAGCCTGAGGCAAAGAGGTACCTGGAGAGGCTGATCAAGCTGGGGAAAAGGAACGGGCTCCACCTCCCTGAGGAGACACAGGAGGTGAGAACACAGAATCCCAGGATGGTTTGGGCTGAAGGCACCTTAAAGCCCATCTTCCACTGTCCCAGGTTGCTCCAAGCTGGCCTTGGACACTTCCAGGGAAGGGGCAGCCACAGCTTCTCTGGGAAATCTGTGTCAGGGCCTCTGCACCCTCACAGGAAGGAATTTTTTCCTAATATCCCATCTAATCCTATTTCCTGTCAGTCTGAATCCATTCCCCCTCGCTGTGGCAGGGTCTGAGGCTCAGTTTTGGGTTTTGCCCCCAATTCTGGTGATTTTGGGTGATGTCTCCAGCCCCCTCTTTTTCCTTTCTGTTGGAAGGGTGATGTTAACAAAGTGGGAGTTGAGGAATTCCTGGGGAGGTGAAATTGGGGAATTATCATCAAATCCCCACATGCCAAGGGCTGGAGTTGGGCTGAGGGGGCTGAGCTGCTCAGGGGCCTCCCTCTCTTACCATGCACCAGCAGAGGAGCTCAAAACTGGGTTAAAACCAGAAGAAAATGGGAAATAGGGAGAGGGGAGGTTGTTACTGCAGCACCTGCAGCTCCTGAGGCAGCAGGGAACAGGCAGGACCTTGCTGAGGTGGCTGAGCCCTGCCAGGTGTAACCTCAGGGAGCCTTTCTGGGCTGCTGGCTCACCACCATTAATTGTGCACCATCATTAATTGGGCTGGTTCAGAGCCAAGGCTCAGTGCTGGGCAGCTCAGCAGGGTGGGAACAGCCTGAGTGCCCCCCCAGCTCTGACTTCTCTCCGATTTTTTTGCATTTTGAAGAAAATCAAAGCTATCAAGAAGAAGCTGAGCGTGCTGTGTATCGACTTCAACAAGAACCTCAACGAGGACACCACCCTTCCTGCCCTTCTCCAGGGAGGAACTGGGTATGGAATGCTCTGCTGGCAGGGCCCTGAGTGATCCCAGAGCATTCCTGCAGAATCCTGGGCTCAGACCCTGCCTGCTCTTTTCCCAGGGGGGCTCCCTGAGGATTTCCTCAACTCCCTGGAGAAGACAGAGGATGGGAAGCTGAAGGTCACCCTGAAGTACCCACATTACTTCCCCCTGCTGAAGAAGTGCTACGTGCCCGAGACCAGGAGGAAGGTGGAGGAGATGTTCAACTCCAGGTGCAAAGAGGTCGGTGGGACTGACCAGGGCAGCCAGGGAAAGATTTGTGTTTCTTTCCACGCTGCTTCCCTTCTCTCCTGCGGATGTTACTATGGTATTTTATGAAAAATCTCTTTGCCAGGATTTCTTCTCCTGGGAAGCTTCAGCTTCTCTATGTTTTGCTGCTTTAGAATGTGGTTTAGAGAATTGTTTATTAAGCATGTAAATTGTTTTAATTTAATGACCAATCACAGCCAGCTGTGTCGGACTCTCTGAGTCTGTCATGGGTTTTTATTATCATTTTTTTTCTAACTTTCTGATATATTCTTTCTCTTTCTTTAGTAGAGTTTTAGTATATAATTTAATAATGTCATATAATACAATATGATATAATATGATATATGATATATAATAAGATATATAATAGAATATAACATAATGTGATATAATATAATATAATATAATATAATATAATATAATATAATATAATATAATGCAATATAATGCAATAAATATAATAATAAATATAAAGCAATACAATATAATACAATATATTACAATATAATATAATATACTTAATATAATTAATATAATAGTATATCATACAGTATAATATAATACAATATAACATAATATAATGCAATATAATGCAATACAATATAACACAATAAATATAATAATAAATCAGCCTTCTGAGAACTTGGAATCAAATTCTCATCTCTCACCTTGTCCTGGGACCCACAACAACACCACACGTGTACTTCACTCTCTGCCTTGCAGGAGAACTGCCTGATCCTGAAGGAGCTGGTGGACCTGAGGGCTCAGAAGGCCAATCTGCTGGGCTTCAGCACCCACGCTGACTTTGTGCTGGAGATGAACATGGCCAAGAGCAGCCGGATGGTGGCCACGTTCCTGGGTACGTCCTGGGGCTGAGCAGGGACATCCTGGGCAGGGTGTGCTGCTCTGATCCCCGATCCCAACCCTGCCTGGCCTTCCCCAGATGAGCTGGCCCAGAAGCTGAAGCCCCTGGGCGAGAAGGAGCGGGCTGTGATCCTGGACCTGAAGAAGAAGGAGTGCGAGAAGCGCGGGCTGGAGTTCGACAACCGCATCAACGCCTGGGACATGCGCTACTACATGAACCAGGTGGAGGAGACCAAGTACAGCGTGGACCAGAACTTGCTCAAGGAGTATTTCCCCATGCAGGTGGTCACCACGGGCCTCCTGGCCATCTACCAGGAGCTGCTGGGCCTCACCTTCCACCTGGAGGAGAAGGCTCAGGTGTGGCACGAGGACGTGCAGCTCTACACGGTGAAGGACGCGTCCTCCGGCGAGACCATCGGGAAGTTCTACCTGGACCTGTACCCACGGTGAGACCTGGGGAGAGGGGAAATCTGGGAGCAGGAGGAGCAGAGCCTGAGGAGGAGGAGGAGGAGGAGGAGGAGATTCTTGCTCCCAGCTGTGTGGAGTGGAGGGAGCGCCGTGTGCTGTGGCAGGGGTGTCACCAAGGGGGTCACTGGGGGTTCCTCTGAGGACCATGGCTGTGTGTGGCTTTTGGAAGGATCCTGAGCCTCCTGTCCCTCCCCAGGGAAGGGAAGTACGGCCACGCCGCCTGCTTTGGCCTCCAGCCCGGCTGCCTCTTGCCAGACTCCAGCCGCCAAATCTCCGTGGCCGCCATGGTGGCCAATTTCACCAAGCCCACGCCGGACGCCTATTTCCATGAGTTTGGGCACGTCATGCACCAGCTGTGCTCTCAGGTGAGGCCTCCCTGCGCTGGCACAGCTTGGGGCTTTTCCCCCGTCCCGTTTTTTGGTGGAATTCCGAGCTGGCCGTGTCCCCCAGGCGGAGTTTGCCATGTTCAGCGGGACGCACGTGGAGAGGGACTTCGTGGAGGCCCCGTCGCAGATGTTGGAGAACTGGGTGTGGGAGAAGGAGCCTCTGCTGCGCATGTCCAGGCACTACAAGACAGGGAGCCCCATCCCGGATGAGCTGCTGGAGAAACTCATTAAATCCCGGCAGGCAAACACAGGTGGGAGGGATTGGTTGTTCCCCTGGGGACAAAAAAGGCTTCTCCTTGCTCAGTGTGGTGCTGGGGGTTCTGAGGGGATGGGGGGAAGGAACCCACACACGTGGGAAGAGAGGGGATGATGTGGCATGTGAAAGGGGCAAAGAGGTGACACCCAGCCTGCTCTGCTGCCACCTGCCTCAGTTTCCCTCCTTCTCCTCCTCCTTCTTTTGGGAACAGGGCTCTTCAACCTGCGCCAGATCGTCCTGGCCAAGGTGGACCAGGCACTGCACACCCAAACCAAGGCTGACCCCGTGGAGGTGTTTGCCCAGCTCTGTGAAGAGGTGCTGGGTGTCCCTGCCACCCCAGGTACACCGTGCCACCCTCCTGTCCCTCTTGCTCAGCAAGTTCCTCCCGGGTGGGGACAGTTTCTGCTGGCTCTGGGAAAAGCAGGGCTGGAAAAGCTTGGAAAGTTCCTCCCTTTGTCCCCTGGGTTGTGTGAACAGCTGGGACAGCACTGGAGGGGTTTTTTTTTTTCCCTTTTGTCCCCTCAGGTACAAACATGCCAGCCACCTTTGGCCACCTGGCTGGGGGTTACGATGCCCAGTACTACGGCTACCTCTGGAGCGAGGTGTACTCCATGGACATGTTCCACACCCGCTTCAAGCAGGAGGGAATCATGAACTGCAAGGTAGGAGCAGGGTTCTGTGTGTGTGCCCCAGGGTGTGGGAGCCAGGGTGGGTGTCCCAGCCCTGCCCTGTGTGTGTCTGTGTGTGTGTGCCCACAGGTGGGCATGGATTACAGGAAGTGCATCCTGCATCCCGGCGGCTCCGTGGATGCTTCGGACATGCTGAGGAGGTTCCTGGGCAGGCGAGCCCCAAGCAGGACGCCTTCCTGGCCAGCAAGGGACTGAAGGTGGAGAGCAACTCGGTGCCTTCAGCCTGAGAGGTGCTGCTGGGCCCTGGCAGGGGGTTGGGAAGCTCCTGCCCACGCACCTGCCCTCGCCTGGTTCCTGTCACCAAACACCCCCTGCCCTGGAGCTGCCCCTCTGAGCCCCTCCTGGGCTTTGGGACGGGGCTCTCTGGTGACACAGAGGTGACCTGCCCTTGTCCACCCCAGGGTTGTGGGTCACCCCCAGTAATTGGCTGAACTTTGAACCTGATCTCTGCACAAGGGTGAGTTTTGGCCTCGTTTGGAGCCGGGTAGGAGGGGGAGAGGAGTTCCCAAACTTAAATCTTTGTTTTTAAATCCCTTCTCTTTTAAGAAGCCTCGTTGTTGTTGTTGTTGTTGTTGTTGCCGCCACCTTGGCTTGGTTTGTGACACAGTTGTCACCAGGGCAGGGACAGTCCCTGCTCTCCCCATCTTTGGGCAGCTCTTGGCTGTGCAATAAAGATGGGGAGATCCCAGAGCTCCAAACCCACCGGGAATTAACTGGAACATCCTGCCCTGAACCCCTCAGGGACCCTTCCTACCTGGCAGGGGGACAGAGTGGCCACTGCAGGTGTTCCAGAACAGGGGGTTTGGGGACCTCTGTGGCCTCTGTGTCCCAGGGCCATCTCAGGGTCATCCTGGGGCCACCCCAGGCCAGGCAGAGGCTCAGGCTGTGGCAGCTCAGGGTGTTGCTGTTGCTGTCAGCTCCTGGGGACAAGGCCAGGCTTGTGTTTATGACTGAAAAACACCCGAGCTGACAGCTTCAAACAACGACAAATACTCGGGATAAAAATATCCCCTGGGCTCCGTGCCAGGCCTTGAGCTGCCGGCCACGGGGAGGGGCAGCAGCCAGCCCGGGCTGTGCCACCTGCCCCAGGCTGTCCCCAGCGTGCCCCAGGACCCTGCGTGGCACAGGGTGTTGTGGCACAAGGTTCCTGACCCCGAGGGCAAAGGTTTGTCCCTGGCTTGGGGTGACCTCCTTGGGGGCTGAGATTTGTGTCCCCCCTCTTCCAGCCTCGGGTGCATTGTGTGTGAGGCCATTTGAGGGCTGTGGGATCCATCCCTGCCACTCTGCCGAGGTCTGGGGACAAGAGTGACAGCTCACCGCCGCCACCCCAGGCTGTTCCCTGTCCTTTGTCACCAGCGCGGCTCTGGCGCTGGGACAAGGCTCCCCCCCAGTGCAGACAATGTCGTTGCTGTCACCTCCGTCCCCCAGGCCCCCGCTGGTGACACGAGCAGGTCGGTGACACCCCTTGGTGCTTGCTGGGGCCACCTCGAGCATCTTGTCCTTGTCCCCTTCCTCCGTGTTTTGGGCACGGCCTCGGCGCCGCCCCCGGGTGTTTTTAGTGTCCTGTTTTTACCGAGCTTTCAGCGTTCTCTCCGACTCTTCTCTCCAGAGAGAGAGAGAAGTGAAGCTGGACAGGGAAACCACGCACTTTCCTCCCTCCTTCCCAGCCACAGCTCCCTCTATCCCCTCTCCAGTGTCCCCACTGCCCTGGCACCTCTCCAGTCCCAGCACCGGGACCCCGGAGCTGCACCTCCCCATCCCCATCCCAGGCTGGCAGGGAAGAGAGAGCTCCTTTTTATTTCGGGGGTTTGGATTTTGGGGGTTGTTTATTTCCTGTTAACAAAGGGCAAACTGGTGGTGTGCGTGTGTGTGCCGTGTGTGTGCCCGTTCATACTGGTCACGTCCCACCCCTGCTTGTTTTCCATGACTGGATTTTAGACGGTTCCCAGCACTAATAAAGGTTTTCCCTCCGCGGATGTTGGGGCTCGGGTCCTTTGGGGAGGGGTGACAGGGACACAGCACCGCAGCCCCTTCAGCATCCAGCACAGGGGCTCCTGTCCCACGAAGATGGGCACGGAGTGGCTAGGGCGCGGGGGTGGCAGCGGTGTGGGGTGTGAAACCCTGGGTGAGGGACAGGCTCAGTGTCCCTCAGTGTCCTCTCATGTCCCTCAGTGTCCTCTCATGTCCCTCAGTGTCCTCCCGGTGTCCCTCAGTGTCCTCAGTGTCCTCTTATGTCCCTCAGTGTCCCCCGTGTCCCTCAGTGTCCCCCCCTGTCCCTCAGTGTCCTCCCATGTCTCTCCATGTCCCTCAGTGTCCCCCGTGTCCCTCAGTGTCCCCCTTGTCCCTCAGTGTCCCCTGTGTCTCTCAGTGTCCCCCGTGGTCCCTCAGTGTCCTCCCATGTCTCTCTGTGTCCCTCAGTGTCCCCCTTGTCCCTCAGCGGTCCCCTGTGTCCCTCAGTGTCCCCCCGTGTCCTCAGTGTCCCTCAGTGTCCCCCCGTGTTCAGTCAGTGTCCTCCCCATGTTCCTCAGTGTCCCTTTGTGTCCTCACTGTCTTCCCGTGTCCCCCATGTCCCTCAGTGTCCCTCAGTGTCCTCCCGGGTCCCTCAGTGTCCCCCCGTGTCCCTCAGTGGTCCCTCAGTGTCCCCCTTGTCCCTCAGTGTCCCCTGTGTCCCTCGGTGTCCCCCCGTGTCCCCTCGTGTTCCTCAGTGTCCCCCCATGTCCCCCGCGTCCCTCAGTGTCCCCCATGTCCCTCAGTGTCCCTCGTGTTCCTCAGTGTCCTCCCATGTTCCTCAGTGTCCCCTCAGTGTCCCCCGTATCCCTCAGTGGCCCTCAGTGTCCCCCTTGTCCCTCAGTGTCCCCCATGTCCCTCAGCGTCCCCCTTGTCCCTCAGCGTCCCCCTTGTCCCTCAGTGTCCCCCCGTGTCCCTCAGTGTCCCCCTGTGTCCCCCCCATGTCCCTCAGTGTCCCTCAGCATCCCCCGTGTCCCTCAGCATCCCCTGTGTCCCTCAGTGTCCCCCTTGTCCCTCAGTGTCCTCCCGTGTCCCTCAGTGTCCCCCCATGTCCCTCAGTGTCCCCCAGTGTCTCCCGTGTCCCTCAGCATCCTCCCGTGTCCCCTCAGTGTCCCCCGTGTCCCTCAGTGTCCCCCAGTGTCTCCCGTGTCCCTCAGCATCCTCCTGTGCCCCTCAGTGTCCTCCCATGTCTCTCATGTCCCTCAGTGTCCCCCTTGTCCCTCAGCATCCTCCCGTGTCCCTCAGTGTCCCTCAGTGTCCCCCTTGTCCCTCAGCGTTCCCCGTGTCCCCTCACTGTCCCTCAGTGTCCCCCCGTGTCCCTCAGTGTCCCTCAGTGTCCCTCAGCATCCCCCTTGTCCCTCAGCATCCCCCGTGTCCCTCAGCATCCCCCGTGTCCCTCAGTGTCCCCCGTGTCCCTCAGTGTCCCCCGTGTCCCTCAGTTGTCCCCTCAGTGTCCCCGCGTGCCCCGCGCGGCCCAGCCCCGCACCTGGCTGAGGAAGGGGTGCTGCAGCAGCCGTGCGGGGCCGGGCCGTGCCGCGGGCTCGGGCTGCAGCATGAGGGCGATGAGGGCGCGGCGCGGGCGGAGAGCGCCGGGGCAGCGGGTACCGAGCGCTGCGGTATGCGCCGGAACAGCTCCGGCCGGTGCCGGGCCTCGAACGGGGCGTGGGCCGGTCAGAGCGTGTACCTGAGCGGGAGCAGCGACCCTGTGCTCCCTCCGGTGTCCCCGGCCTTCCTCCATCAGCCCTCTTCCTCCCTCCGGTGTCCCCGGCCTTCCTCCACCAGCCCTCTTCCTCCCTCCGGTGTCCCCTGTCCTCCTTCTGAGCCCCCCGGTCCTCCCTTCAGCTCCTCTGTCCTCCCTCCATCTCCCCTCATAATCCTCCATCTCCCCTTATCCCACCCTCCTTCCATCTCCCCTTATCCCATCCTCCCTCCATCTCCCCTCATCCCACCCTCCTTCCATCTCCCCTCATCCCTCCCTCTGTCCATCTCCCCTCATCCCTCCCTGTCCCCTCATCCCATCCTCCCTCCATCTCCCTCCCTCCCTCTCTCTTTCCATCACCCCTTATCTAATCTTCCCTCATCTCCCCTTGCCTTCCCTCCCTCCATCTCCCCTCATCCTCCCTCCATCCTCCATCTCCCCTCATTCTCCCTTCATCACTCCTCTTTCCATCCTCCTCCATCTCTCTATATCCCACCCTCCCTCCAATCTCCCCTTATCCAATCCTCCCTCCATTGTCCCCTCGCTCTCTCTCCATCTCCCCTCATCCCACCCTCTCTCCATCTCCCCTCATCCCACCCTCTCTCCATCTCCCCTCAGGCCATCTTCCCTCCATCACCCCTCTTTTCCATCCTCCCTCCATCTTCCCTCTCCCTCCCTCCCCTCCCTCTCGCATCCCCTCCTCACACGGCACACCCCAGTGCCCAGATATCGGCGGGCTCCGCGTGTCCCCTGCGCTCCAGCACCTCCGGGGCCAGGTACGCGGGTGTCCCGCAGAGTGCCCTGAGGTGGGGACAGCCGAGGTGACCGCCGGGGACACGGGCAGGGTGGAACCCCCTCCGTGCATCCCCCCAGCCCGCGCTCACCCCCAGCGCCGCCCGGGCGGGGGCCGCCCGCCGAGCCAGCCCCAGGTCCCCGATCTTCACCCGCATCCTCTCCGGTCACCAAGAAGTTACCTGAGGAGGGAGTGACAGGACTTGTGTCACCCTCGGGTCACCCTGGGGTCACCCCCGGGGCCCCCCCCCCAGCCCCACGCACTCGGTGTTGAGGTCCCGGTGCACGAGGCCGTGGCCGTGCAGGTACCGCAGGGCCGAGAGCAGCTGCCGCAGGTAATAGCGAACCTCGGGCTCCGTCAGGCGGCCCCGCGCCCAGCAGGATGTCAGCGAGGGACTGCGGACAGAGCGACAGCGCTGCGGGACAGAGCGACAGCGGCTGGGGACACTGAGGAGGGACTGGGGACAGAGGGACAGCAGCTGGGGACAGAGTGACAGCGGCTGGGGGACACTGAGGAGGGACTGGGGACAGAGCGACAGCGGCTGGGGACACTGAGGAGGCACTGGGGACAGAGTGACAGTGGCTGGGACAGTGAGGAGGGACTGGGGACAGAGGAACAGCGCTGGGGACACTGAGGAGGGACTGGGGACAGAGGGACAGCCCTGTGGACAGAGTGACAGCGGCTTGGGACAGTGAGGAGGGACTGGGGACAATGAAAGGGGACGGGGGATGGAGTGACAGGGACGGGGACAGAGCAAGGCACCAGGCTGGGCCCTGCAGAAGCCCTGGCCTGAGGGGGCTCAGTTTTGGGGTGTAGGGGCTGAGTTTTGGGGTGTTTAGGCTCAGTTTTGGGGTTCAAGGGCTCAGTTTTGGGGTGCAGAATGTCAGGGTCCATGGGCTCAGTTTTGGGGTGTTTGGGCTCAGTTTCGGGGTGTTTAAGGTCAGTCTTGGGGTGTTAGGCTCAGTTTCAGGGTTCAAGGGCTCGGTTTGGCAGTGTAGGAACTCGCTTTTGGGATGCAGAATTTCAGGGTTCAAGGGCTCGGTTTTGGGGTGCAGGTACTCAATTTTGAGGTGTTTAAGCTCAGTTTCAGGGTTCAAGGACTCGGTTTCGGGGTTCAAGGGCCATTTTCGGGGTTCAGGAGCCCGGTTTCGGGGCGCAGCTCTCACCCCCCGGCTGCAGAGCTCCAGCAGCAGGTACAGGTGCCCGCTGTCGGCGAAGTGCCCGTGCAGGCGCACGATGTGCGGGTGGCGCAGGGAACGCTGCAGCTCCCGCTCCCTCTCCACCTGCACCGACAGCAGCCCGGCAGCCCCGGGGGGACCCTCAGGGACCCTCGGGGACCCCCGGAACGCACCCCGAGGGGACGGGAACCCACCCAGATAACTGGGGAGGGGCACGGGCACGGCTGTCCCGGCACTGTCCCCTCTCCCCGGGCAGTGTCCCCCCGCACTCACCCTGTCCCCGACGCCCGCGGCAGCCAGCCGGGCTCTCGGGATCACCTTCGCCGCGTAGAGCCGGCCGCTGGTCACCTCTGTCACCTGGTAGCAGCGGCCGAAGGTGCCCTGCGAGCGACCCCATGGCAGAGGGGGTCGGGGTGCCCACCCCGGTGTGGGGCGAGGAGCCCCAGGGAGCGGAGCTGCTGGGGCTCAGCCCCGTGCCTCAGTTTCCCCCTTGGGGGCTGCGGGCGTGTGACCCCCCCGGGGGCAGTTCAGGGGGGCAGTTCAGGGGATTTACCTCTCCCAGGAGCCGTCCCCGCTTGTAGAGCGTCCCGCTGCCCTCGTCCCGGAGGTACCAGCCCGGGGGGGGCTCAGCCCCTGCGCTCCCCGGGACCATCCTGCCCGCTCTGCTCGGCGCCGGGGACACCCCGAGGGACACCCCGACGCCGTAACCCCTTCAGCTCCGGGCCGCGGGTGCCCGCGGCGCCCAGGGGTGCTGGGGTGCCCCCACCACCCACCGCTCCGGCCCCCCGAGCCCCCTCAGAAGACCCCGGTCACGGAGCGGAGACCCCCGCGGGGGTCCCGGCCCTCGGGGATGCGCAGCACCGGGGGCTCCCGGATCGGGATCCGACCGTGCAGGGAGCTCCTGGCGCCTCTTCCCCTCCGCCGCTGGGGCTGAGGGGGTCCCGGGGGGTCGCTGATGTCGCTTCGCAGCCCCCGCGCCCCCCCCAGGACTCCACCGACCGCCGGAGCTCCGGGCCCCCAAGGGTTAACGGGCGGCCGGGGAGGGCTGGGCGCACCTTTGGGGCTGGATATTAATAACGCGGCGGGGAGGGACGGGAGGCGAGCGGGGAGGGTGTGTGTGTGTGTGGGGGGGGAAGCCTCGCCCGGCCCCCCCGGAGCTGCGCAGGCGATGCCCGCTGGCCCCGGGTTCCCCCCGCTCGCCGCCGCCGGGACGCCGAGCCGGGACGGAGCCGCCGCCGCGCCGCGGACCAGGGGCGGCATGGCCGGGGGGGGGCCGTGGGGGCGGCTCGGAGCCCCGCGGGGGACCCCACGCTGCTGGGTAAGCTCCTGCTCTCTGCTTTAACCCTCGCGGACCCCCCCCCCCCGCCCCGCGGTTCCGCGCCATCCCGCAGCTCCGGCGGGGAAAACTGAGGCACGCGGCGCCCCCCGCGCTGCCAGCGGGGTTTGGGCATCACCCAGCGGGCATCGCCCGAGCTTCGGAAGGGTCCGGACGCTGCAAACACCCCCCCGGAGCGGTGGCAGCGCGACCCCCCGGCCCTTCCCCTGTCCTGCGGGGGGGGACCCAGAGCCGGGGGCTGCCGGTGGCCGTGGGAGCCGCGCCGGCGGGGCGGAACCGGCTCGGCCGGGGGATTCCCCGACACGGGGATGGGACCCCCGCACCCCCCCGCACCCTCCCGGCGCCTCCCTCACCCCCGCTGGGCGCTTTGGGTGCTGCAGGATCGGGCGCTGTGGGGCCTCCCGCTGCCCCCCACCCCGCTCGCCCCACGGCGGGGCCGGATCCGGATCGGGGAGCGACGCGGGAGCCCCGGCGTGCAGGTCTGGTCCTGCCCCGGCAGGCAGCGATCCCGGCCCGGCGCCCGCCGCGGGGCCCTGGGGGCGGCGGGGGCCGTCGCCCGTGCCGGGGCTGCGTGGGCACGTGGGGGGGACAGCCTGTGTCACCTCCCACCCCGTGTCACCCACCCCGTGTGTCACCCACCCCGTGTCACCCACCCCGTGTCACCCACCGTGTGTCACCCACCGTGTGTCACCCACCCCGTGTCACCCACCCACCCCGTGTCACCCACTCCGTGTCACCCACCCCGCGTCACCCACTCCGTGTCACCCACCCCGTGTCACCCACCCCGTGTCACCCACCCCACCCCGTGTCACCCATCCCGTGTCACCCACCCCGTGTCACACACCCCGTGTCACCCACCCTGTGTCACCTCCCACCCTGTGTCACCCACTCCGTGTCACCCCCTCCGTGTCACCCACCCACCCTGTGTCACCCACCGTGTGTCACCCACCCCACCCTGTGTCACGCCCCCTGTGTCACCCACCGTGTGTCACCCACCCCGTGTGTCACCCACGCCGTGTCACCCACCCCGTGTCACCCACCGTGTGTCACCCACCCCGTGTCACCCACCCCGTGTCACCTCCCAGCATCGCCTATTGCGTGTCCCCCACCCGCCTGTCCCCGCTGGTGGCACCAGACCCCACATCCCCTCCCTGGGGACCCCCGCGCTGGCTCTGGCCTTGCCCCCCTCACCCCGTCCCCCTCTCTGGGCTCCCGGGGGGGGGCTCGGCGGTGTCCCCGCCTCGGTGGCCATGCTGGGCCGGGGGACAGCCCGGTGCCACCCCCTGTCCCCGCGCTCAGGGCTCTCTGCTCCGCAGCTCCTGGCGGCTGCTGCTGCTGGCCTGGCTCAGCCTGGTGGGCACGGCGCAGGTGAGGGGGCTGAGGGGGGGCTGGGGCACCCCCGGGCTCCTTCACCCCACCCCAAACGCTGCCCATCCCCTTCCTCACGCAGGACCCAGCCCTGGGGACACCCGCGAGGGTCCCCGAGCCCCCAGCCCCTGCTCGGCCCCAGGGGGCCTGGGGGTCCTGGGGACCCTGGAGCTCCTGCTCCAGCTCCTGCGGGGACGGGGTCGCCCTGCGCAGCCGGCGGTGCCTGCGGTGAGTGGGGGACGGGGCAGCACAGACCCCCCCTCGGGGTGTCCCCAGCTCCCAAACCCCCCCGTGTGGCACCCAAACCCACCTCGGCCTGGTGCCACCGGGGCAGCGCCGTCCCTGCGGCGGCTCGGTGGCATCGTGGAGCTGGGGGACAATGCTGTCGCTGTGCCCGCAGGAGCAGCGAGGAGCAGCCGTGCCCGGGGGACCCGCGGCAGTACCGGCTCTGCCAGCTGCAGGTGAGCGCCGCGGCACCGCCGTGCCTGTCCCCGGTGCCCATGGCGGCTCCCCCGGCTCCATCCCGGTGCTCCCACAGGGCTGCCCCGCCGGCTCCGTGCCCTTCCGGGCCATGCAGTGCTCGCTCTACGACAACCGGCCCGTGCTGGGCACCTCCGCCCGCTACCGCTGGCTGCCCTTCCACGGAGGTGAGTCCCGCCGCGCTCACGGCATCACCGGCGGCTCGCGGCCGTCCCCGGCATCACCCCAACCCCTTCCCCCCGTGCTCCGGCAGCCCCCAACCTCTGCGACCTCAACTGCCTGGCCGAGGGACACAATTTCTACTACAGCTTCGGCCGGGTGCTGGACGGGACCCGCTGCAGCCCCGGCTCCCCGGACCTGTGCGTCGGCGGGCGCTGCCTGGTGGGTGCACACGGGGCCGGGACCCCCCCCAGACCCTCCCCGGGACCCCCCAGGCCGGAGCCCCCGCGCTGAGGGGGTGTCTGGGCTCCCCACAGAGCGTGGGCTGCGACGGGATCCTGGGCTCGGGCCCCGACGCCTGCGGGCACTGCGGCAGCGGCCACGGCTCGTGCGTGCTCGTGCACCGGCTGTTCCAGGGCTCCGACCCCTCCTCCGGTGAATGAACCATTGCCCCGGCCCCCTCCATGGGTGAATGCTTTGGCTCTTGGCTCCCCTGTCCTCCCGTCCCCACCCGTGTCCCCAAGGCATGGCCTGGGTGCCCCTTGTCCCATCCCCTGTCCCTCTCTCCCATCCTCTGGTCCCTCGGAGCAGTCCCTTCCCTTGGGGGGGTTAACTCGTTGCAGAGGGGTCACTCCTGGCGTGTGGGGATCTGTGATGTCCCCAGGGGTGTCCAGAGTCCCTGCTGTCCCAGCTGGGTCAATGCCCCAGCCCCGGGTCCCCTCTGTGCCCGTCCCCTCCCGCTCTGTCCCCCCGTGGTGTCCCCTGGGCCCTGCCCAGGCTCTGCCCTGACTCTGCCCCCCTCCCTCCCTCCCCCCCAGGGTATTTGGGATATGTGAACGTGACCAAGATCCCGGCAGGGGCCACCCACATCAAGGTGACGGACAAGAGCCGCAACTACCTGGGTAGGACCTGAACCGCCTCCCTCCCAGTCCCTCGCAGTCCCTCCCAGTCCCTCCCAGTTGGCCCAGGCTGGTGCCAGCTGCGTGTGCGGGCAGGGCAGGGCAGGGGTGGCCGTGTCACGCCGCGCTGCCCCATGTTTGTCCCTTGTTTGTCCCTTGTCGTGCCGTGCCGCTCCCTCCCTCGGATGCTGTTTTGAGCATCGCGGGGTCACTGAACTCCCAAGCGCTCGGGGCAATTTTCCAGAGGCCGCGGCCGCGTTTTGGGAAGGGCTGAGCTGGAGCGGGGCCAGCCCGGCCGCCGCAGCACCGGGACAGGGACTCCATCCCCACCCCCGTCCCCTTTCCCATGCAGCTGCAGCCCCTTCCCCCTCCCAGCCGGGCTCTGGGGGGGCTCTGGCTGCGGCTCGGGCTCCGAGCCAAGATCCGACAGCAACGCGGATTCCCGGAGCCCCGAGCGCGGCTCCCCGGCCCACGCTGCCCTCCCGCGCCGGGAGAGGCCTCCGGAGGGGACCGGCCCGGGGGTCCCGGGGGCCGTGCGGGGCTCGGTTCAGCGGAGCCGCTCCCTCCCGCAGCGCTGATGGCGAGTGACGGCCGCTTCGTCCTCAACGGCGACTGGGCCATCGCCTGGCCGGGGCCCTACGAGGCCGCCGGGACCCTCCTGACCTACAGCCGGGCCCCCGACGGCACCGAGAGCCTGGAGGCGCCCGGACCCACCCGCGAGGACCTGCACGTGATGGTGAGGACAGACGGACGCGGCGCTGGGGACAGGAGCCCCCCACCCGCTGCCAGCGCCCCTCCCAGCCCCGCTCGCGTCCCCCCCTCCAGGTGCTGCTGCAGGAGCCCAACCCCGGCATCGAGTACCAGTTCTGGCTGCCCCGCGGGCACCCCCAGCTCGGCCGCGGGGACACGAGCCCCCTGCGGCAGCCCCAGCCCCGCGGGGCCGGCAGCCCCCCGCCCCCGGAGCCCCCGGAGCCCCCGCAGCCCCCGCAGCCCCCGGAGCCCCGGGGCTTGGCCACGGAGCCGCCGCCGAGGAGCCCCCCCGGGCGCAGCCAGGACGGCGCTGCCGCAGGTACATCCTCGGGGAGAGCCCCCCAGGCCGCTGCTGGGAGCATCCCGGGCTGCCCAGGCGCGGGGATAAGATGGGCACCCGAAAAAGGACCCTAAAAACCCTTGCCAGGGCTCTCAGGGGCCCCGTGTGGCCCTCTCTGGGGTCTGGACTCGCAAGGAGGGAGTCCAAGGTCTGGACCCTCCCCTGCCAAGGTTGCGTGAGGGGGATTTGGGGGGGTCAGGAGTCCCCTCTGCCCCTAAATTGCTGCAGCTTTATCCCCGCAGGGCGCTGCGGGCGGTGCCGCCCGCCCAAGGGGCGCTCGCAGCGCATCCGGCACTTCTGCCAGAGCGACTTCGGTGAGCGCCGGGCCCGGAGGGGTCGGGAGGGGCTCGGGGGCGGGACAGGGCTGAGGACATCGCCAGGGACAGGGCTGAGGACATCGCCAGGGGCAGTGCCAGGAGCGGGAAGGAGCTCAGGGTGATTCTGGGCGCGGGGCTGGGGACAGGAATGTGCTCGGGGTGATGCCAGAGGCAATGCGGGGATGGAAAGGGGCTCAGAACGGTGCCAGGGATGATGAGAGGAATGGGAAGGGGCTTGGGGTGATGCCAGGGATGATGCCAGGGATGATGCCAGGGATGATGAGAGGAATGGGAATGGGTTAGGGTGATACCAGGGATGATGCCAGGGATGATGAGAGGAATGGGAATGGGTTAGGGTGATACCAGGGATGATGCCAGGGATGATGAGAGGAATGGGAATGGGCTTGGGGTGATGCCAGGGATGATGAGAGGAATGGGAATGGGCTTGGGGTGATGCCAGGGATAGGAAGGGGCTTTGGGTGCTGCTGGGACAGGAAGGGGCTCGGGCTGCTGTCGGTGACCCGAAGGGGCTCCGGGTGATGCTGGGGATGGGCAGAGACTTGAGGTGATGCCAGAGGGTGGGAAAGGGCTCAGGGTGATGCCAGAGGGTGGGAAAGGGCTCAGGGTGATGCCAGAGGGTGGGAAGGGGCTCAGGGTGATGCCAGGAGCAGGAAAGGGCTCAGGGTGATGCCAGAGGGTGGCAAAGGGCTCAGGGTGACACCAGGGGCAGGAAGGGGCTCAGGGTGATGCCCAGAGGGTGGGAAAGGGCTCAGGGTGATGCCAGGGGCAGGAAAGGGCTCAGGGTGATGCCAGGGGCAGGAAAGGGCTCAGGGTGATGCCCGGGGCAGGGAAGGGCTCAGGGTGACGCCAGGGGCAGGAAAGGGCTCAGGGTGATGCCAGGAGCAGGAAAGGGCTCAGGGTGACGCCATAGGGTGGGAAAGGGCTCAGGGTGATGCCAGGAGCAGGAAAGGGCTCAGGGTGATGCCCGGGGCAGGAAAGGGCTCAGGGTAATGCCAGGAGCAGGAAAGGGCTCAGGGTGACACCAGGGGCAGGAAAGGGCTCAGGGTGACACCAGGGGCAGGAAAGGGCTCAGGGTGACACCAGGAGCAGGAAAGGGCTCAGGGTGATGCCAGGAGCAGGAAAGGGCTCAGGGTGACGTCCGGGGCAGGAAAGGGCTCAGGGTGACACCAGGGGCAGGAAAGGGCTCAGGGTGACACCAGGAGCAGGAAAGGGCTCAGGGTGATGCCAGGAGCAGGAAAGGGCTCAGGGTGACACCAGGGGCAGGAAAGGGCTCAGGGTGACGCCAGGGGCAGGAAAGGGCTCAGGGTCATGCCCGGGGCAGGAAGGCGCTCAGGGTGATGCCAGGGGCAGGAAAGGGCTCAGGGTGACGTCCGGGGCAGGAAAGGGCTCAGGGTGATGCCAGGGGCAGGAAAGGGCTCAGGGTGATGCCAGGGGCAGGAAAGGGCTCAGGGTGATGCCCGGGGCAGGAAAGGGCTCCGGGTGATGCCAGGAGCAGGGCAGGGCTCAGGGTGATGCCAGGAGCAGGAAAGGGCTCAGGGTGATGCCCGGGGCAGGAAAGGGCTCAGGGTGATGCCAGGAGCAGGGCAGGGCTCAGGGTGATGCCCGGGGCAGGAAAGGGCTCAGGGTGATGCCAGGAGCAGGGCAGGGCTCAGGGTGATGCCAGGAGCAGGAAAGGGCTCAGGGTGATGCCAGGGGCAGGAAAGGGCTCAGGGTGATGCCAGGGGCAGGAAAGGGCTCAGGGTGACACCAGGGGCAGGGCAGGGCTCAGGGTGATGCCAGGAGCAGGAAAGGGCTCAGGGTGATGCCAGAGGGTGGGAAAGGGCTCAGAGTGATGCCAGGGGCAGGAAAGGGCTCAGGGTGATGCCCGGGGCAGGAAGGCGCTCAGCACGCCCCATCCTCGCCCCGCAGTGTTCCACGGGCGGATCCTGGCGCGGCGCCTGGTGGGCCGGGAGACGCGCTACGAGGTGGCGGTGGAGGCGCGGTACCGGCAGCGCTTCCCGCTGGTGAACCGCGAGTACCTGTGGGTGCCCAACACCTGCGGGTGCCCCGCGCTGCTCGAGGGCGCCGAGTACGTGCTGATGGCGCGGCGCCACGTGAACCACGAGCACACGCTGAACCGCATCCTGCTGCAGCACGACGGCTACGCCCGGCCCTGGACGGCCCGCGAGGCGCGGCTGGTGCGGGAGGCGGCCCGGCACTGCCCGCAGCCCCGGCCGCCCTGAGCCCGTCCCCGGGGCACCCCCAGGGCCAACCGGGCGCTCGCACCGGGCACCGAACCCTTCCCGTGCCCCCTCCCCGCTGTGGACCCCCCCACCCGTCTCGCCGTCCTTGGGGTCCGCGCGGCAGCGAGGGGGCGGAGGGAGGTGGTAATTTATTGTTTTTTTGCAGAAAATAAATTGTTTATCCCCTCGCTCGCTGCGTGGCCCTTCCTGGCTGGAGAGGGGGGGGCTCCCTTTTCAGGGGGTTTCCTCTGTGGGTGGGGGGGGGGCTCCTCCGTGTCCCTCCACTTCGGGGGGTCCCCTCTGTGTCCCCATGAGCAGGGGGATCTTCCGTGTCCCTCTGTGTCCCCATGAGCAGGGGGTCGCCTCTGTGCCCCTCCACTTTGGGGGGGTCCCTTCTGTCACTTCATGAACAGGGGGGCTCCTCCGTGTCCCTCTACTTTGGGGGGTCCCCTCCGTGTCCCCATGTGTGGGGGGCTCTTCCGTGTCCCTCCGTGTCCCCATGAGCAGGGGGGCCTCCTCCGTGACTTCAGGGGGTCCCCTACGTGTCCCCATGTGCAGGGTGTCCCCTCCGTGTCCCTCCACTTCAGGGGTCCCCTCTGTGTCCCCATGTATGGGGGGCTCTTCCGTGTCCCTCTGTGTCCCCATGAGCAGGGGGGGCTCCTCTGTGACTTCAGGGGGTCCCCTCTGTGTCCCCATGTGTGGGAGGATCTTCCGTGCCCCTCTGTGTCCCCATGAGCAGGGGGGCTCCTCTGTGACTTCAGGGGCCCCCTCTGTGTCCCCATGAGCAGGGGGGCTCCTCCTTGATTCAGGGGTCCCCTCGGTGTCCCCCCGAGCCGGGGTCTCTCGGTGTCCCCGCGCGGAGCCCCAGGAGCGGTTCCCAGCCCGCGTCGCCGTGCCCGTGGCCCCGTGCCAGGCTCTGCCTGCCGGGGTCGGGGCCCTCTCTCTTATCTCCCTTCCGCCGGAGCCCAGCGTGTCCCCCCCCCCGGGCCAGAGCCCCCCCCGGGCCGTAACCCAACCCTGGGGCTGGTGGCGGCCGCCGCGGGGCCCCTGCGGGGACAGGATGGGACCGGGGGGCGCTTTGCCCGCTCGGGGGTCCCTTGGGGTGGGCTCGGAGCCGGAGCCAGGGGAAGCTGAGACCTGAGCTCGTGTGGGTGGGGACTGCCCCCAAATTCAGTGCCTGCCAGTCCTTGGCACATCGGGTGGCACGGCCAGGAGCCAGAAATGAGCCCCGGGAGCAGCTGGGGAGCGCAGAGCTGAGCCCCAGCTGGTGCCAGTGAAGTCTGAGCGGTTCCAGGTGATTCGGGCTGCAGAGGCGCCTCCACCCTATAAAAACGCTCCTTCCCACTGCCACCCCACGGTTAATTTGGGGCTGCTGAGGAGGGGGGGTTTGTCCCTGGCAGGGTCCCAGCCATGGCGGGTTTGGGGGCCACCCCACGCACGAAGAAAGCCCCGAGGGAGGACCAGGAGCTCTCGACCCCGAGGGCTGCGCTTCGTGCTCGGGCCGAGAGCCGGCACAGAGAGGGGGAGCGCGTTCCGCGGGGGTGGGCGCGGGTCCCCAGCTCCCCCAGCACGCCCGGCAAGGGGCGCCTGGTCCGGAGGGGACCCGAGGGGAGTCCCGAGCCTGCCCCGGCCGGCCCCGGGGGAAAGCGGTGAGCGCGGCCGTGCCCGCGGAAATCCCGGCACGGGGGCTGCCCTGGCTGTGCTGACAGAACCCAAATCCTGCCCGGGGCACGGGGGCTGCCCTGGATGTGCTGACAGAACCCAAATCCTGCCCGGGGCACGGGGGCTGCCCTGGATGTGCTGACAGAACCCAAATCCTGCCCGGGGCACGGGGGCTGCCCTGGCTGTGCTGACAGAACCCAAATCCTGCCCGGGGCACGGGGGCTGCCCTGGCTTTGCTGACAGAACCCAAATCCTGCCCGGGGCATGGGGGCTGCCCTGGCTGTGCTGACGGGACCCAAAATCCCGTCACGGGGCACGGGGGCTGCCTTGGCTGTGCTGACGGGACCCCCCTGCCCCACAGACCCTGCGGGACCCCCAGAACCGCCCGGCCCCGAGAGCTTCTATTTCTCAGGGCTGCCCGAGCCGGAGCATCAGGACCCTGCTGTCCCTGCAGCCCCCAGCCTGTGAGTGTGAGGGGGGTCTCCATGACCCCTCAATGTGTGGGGGTGTCCAACAGACCCCCCCAGCAGCGCTGACTCTCTGCCTTCCCCCTGCAGGCCGAGCCCTGGGGCCCTGACCCCCGCCAGGGCCGGTGCCCGGAGGGTCCGGGGGAAGCTGCAGCACACGCTGGTCCTGGAGCTGGTGAGCTGGGGAGGGGTCTGGGGGGGCTCTACAGGGGCTGGGGCCGACCCTGAGCCTGTTGCCTGTGCCTAGGATGGGACCCTGCTCTACTCCTCCCTGCTTGGGCAGAAGGATGCCACGGCCACCTTCACCACGGACTTCCAGGCGAGTTCCTACAAGGTGGGTGCTGAGCTGGGGGGCCTGGGGAGCTCTGATTTGGGGCCATGGGTGAGGTGGCTCTTCACTGCCACCCTCTGTGCCAATGCCCCTTGTAGCTGAAGGGCTCTGAAATCTGAGGGGTGAGGGCACTGAACCCCCCTTGGGGCTCCCCTTGCTGTCAGGATGGGGTTGCTGGAGGTTCTCCAAGATGCTGTTCCCTCCCAGGTTCACGTGAAGCTGCGTCCACACGTGCAGGAGTTCTTGGACAGCCTTTCCAAGACCTACGAGGTACCCGGAGCCCCTGGGGTCTGTGGGGTGACCCCTGGGGGGTTTGGGGTGACTCGAGCAGCCCATGCAGAACCTTCACCCTCTCTCTGCCAGATCTTCATCTACACCACTGCCAAGAAGGACTATGCCAAGAAGCTCCTGGAGGTGCTGGACCCCAAGAAGAAGCTGATCAGGTGATGGTGCTGGCAGTGCCCTGCTGGGCACCCCCTGCGTGCCAGGGCGGGCTGCCCATGGCTCTGTCTCTCTGCCAGGCGCTGCTTCTCCCAGCAGGACTGTGTCTGCTCCCAGGGCTGCTACTGGAAGGACCTGACCCAGCTGGGCAGGGACCTGGCCACGACGGTGGCCCTGGACCACACCATGCAGGGCTTCCCTGCCCAGGTAGGGCAGCGCCGCTCCCGGGGGGGTTTCGCGTGTCCCGGTCCCCGGGGGGGATTCGCGTGTCCCGGTCCCCGGGGGGGTTTCGCGTGTCCCGGTCCCCGGGGGGATTTCGCGTGTCCCGGTCCCCGGGAGCTGTGCGGGATCCAACTCTTTCCCTGTCCCTCCCCCCCAGGCTGCCAACTGGATCCAGGTGCCACCGTGGTCTGGGGGACCCTGAGGATGAGGAGCTGCTGCGCTTCATCCCGGTGCTGGAGCAGCTGAGCCAGGCGGTAGGACACGGGGATGGGGACGGAAAAGGGACGTGGGGATGGGGACAGGAAGGGAACACGGGGATGGGGAAGGGGACATGCGACAGGGGATGTGGGGAAGGGGACAGGAAGGGGACACGGGAATGGGGCGTAGGGATGGAGACAGGAAGGGAATGTGGGGAGGAGGATGGATGGGGACAGGAAGGGGATGCGGGGACGCGGGGATGGGGATGGGGACAGGAAAGGGACGTGGGGATGGAGATGGATGGGGATGGGAATGGGGACGGGGATGGGGGCAGGAAGGGGATGTGGGGATGGGGATAGGATGGGGGAAAGGGACGACGGGATGGGGACAGGGGCTGAGGATGGGGACATGGGGAAAGGGATGTGGGGATGGGGACAGGAAGGGGACACGGGGCTGAGGATGGGGACATGGGGAAAGGGACGTGGGGATGGGGACAGGAAGGGGAGGTGGGGATGGCGATGGGAAGGGGCCGGGCGCTCCGGCACAGCCCGCCCCTACCCCGTCTGTCTGTCCCCTTGCAGGAGGACGTGCGCCCCGAGATCCAGCGGCAATTCCAGCCCCAGCAGCTGCCCACTGAGGGTTAGGCCAGCCTGGAGGAGCAGGATGGGGAACACCTCTAGGAGAGGCCTGGAGAAGCTGTGCTTGAGGGCATCCAGCACCTCATCCTACAGACCTGGGCTGGGTGGCTGTGCCAGGACTCTCCCTTGGTGTCTGCAGGGATCCCAGCTCGTCCCTGGGGGCTGGGGGTGCCCCCGAGGAGAGCCCCTGCCTTTGGAGGCAAACTCCATCCTGGCTCCCTCCTCCCCCTGCTCTGGAAGGTCCAGCCAAGGTTTTCACGGGTCATTATAAGCTTGGAGAAAGGTCTGGCTCTGCTCTTAATTCCCAAAACTCTTCGGCTGAGCAAACACACGGTGCTGGGGAAGGGGGGGACACAAACCACCTCCCCGGCGTCCTGGGGCAGTCCAGGGTGCTGGCACGGGGCTGGTGCCCCTGGGAAGGCCCCAGCTGGCAGCTCTCCCAGTGCCACGTGCTGGGGCACAGCTGCCACTGTGCCAGTCCCCGTGGGACAGAGCAACTGGGGGCACAGCCACACCAGGACCCCTTTTTTAAGGCCTGAAGCTGCTGATGGACAGGAACTGGGGACTCTGGAGGGGTTCTGGGCTGGACCGGAGGCCTCGGCTGCCCCTGCTGTGCCGGAAGCCGCACGGCTGCAGCTGTTTGGGGACATGTCACAGCTGTCCCTCTGCGCCTGGGAAAGGGCACAGGGCTCTGCCCCTCCGGGAATGTCCCTGTCCCCAGGGGGGTGGGAGGAGCCACCACCGCTGTCCCCTCGCACAGCTGGGATGGGGAATCCATCACCGTCCCCTCACAGGCGCTGCTGGGAAGGGGAATCACCCTTGGAGAGGAAAGGCAACAACCGGTTTATTTGGGAAGGTAGGAACCATCCCTGCCCTGTCCTTGCTGTCACACTGTCCTCCTGGCCCGGGGACAGCACAGAGCTCCTTTGCCAGCACGGAAAGCCGCCCTGTAGGTGCGGTACAGCACCCCTGCCAGGAGCAGGCTGCTGCAGGCCAGCACAGTGACAACCACCAGGTCCCTGCGCAGCCTGGCCGGGCTCGGGGAGCCCTCTGCGGGCAGCTGGCACGTGTGGGTGATGTCCTGGAAGGTGTGGCCCGAGGGACAGGACGTGCAGTTGTTGGCCCAGGAGCCCTGGCAGGTGTAGCAGGAGGGGTGGCAGCTGGCACACACCAGGGCAGCGTCCCTGCGGGTGGCGCTGCGGCTCTGGCCGTAGTAGCGTGGGGGGCAGTAGGACAGGCAGGAGCCGTGGTGGGTGTACAGGGAGCTGCCACAGTCTGTGGAGAGAGGCTGGGGTGAGGCCCTGGGGACCGGAGCGTTGTCACTGTCCCCCCAAAGCCTCGCTCACCCTCGCAGGCTCCCTGCTCGTCCCTCCTGAGGCACTTGTCGGTGGCAGAGGCTGCAGAGCGCCTGGCTGGCATGTCCTCGTCTGTGCCGTGCAGGTGCAGGATGAAGCTGGTCAGCTGGCCTGGGGACAGGAGGGACAGGAGGGGCTGCCAGGTGAGGGACATGGGGCTGGAAGCTTTGGGGGACAGGAGGGATAGGGGACTGGAAGATTTGGGGCCTGGGGACAGGAGGGACAGGGGGCTGGAAGCTTTGGGGAACAGGAGGGACAGGGGGACTGGAAGATTTGGGGCCTGGGGACAGGAGGGGCTGCCAGGTGAGGGACAGGGGGCTGGAAGCTTTGGAGGACAGAAGGGATAGGGGACTGGAAGATTTGGGGCCTGGGGACAGGAGGGACAGGGGGCTGGAAGCTTTGGGGAACAGGAGGGACAGGGGGCTGCCAGGTGAGGGACATGGTGTTGGAAGTTTTGGAGGACAGAAGGGACAGGGGACTGGAAGCTTTGAGGCCTGGGGACAGGAGGGACATGGGGCTGGAAGCTTTGGGGCCTGGGGATAGGGGTCTGCCAGGTGAGGGACATGGGGCTGGAAGCTTTGGGGGACAGGAGGGACAGGGGGCTGCCAGGTGAGGGACATGGTGTTGGAAGTTTTGGAGGACAGAAAGGACAGGGGACTGGAAGATTTGGGGCCTGGGGACAGGGGGCTGGAAGCTTTGGGGAACAAGAGGGAGAAGGGGCTGCCAGGTGAGGGACATGGGGCTGGAAGCTTTGGGGTTGTGTCCTGCTCCCGGCCCTGTGCTGACCGGGGAGATCCTCCAAGCCAACACAGGAGGGCTCATGGCCAGGCAGGAGAAGCCAACAAATTGCCCATCCAAGGTGGGGAAAGAAGAATGCCCAAGCAGAGGGTGACCCCAGTAAAAACAGGGCACCCACCTGTGTTCTCGGCATCACCCTTGTTCTCCAGCTGGAGGGTCCAGATCCCCTTGGGATTCTCATCCCAGAAGTGAGTGGACATGAAGGTCCAGTCCTGGTAGCCGTCCTGGCTGGTGTCGTAGGGGCTGGAGGAGGAGAGCAGAGCTGGGAGTGCCAGCCCAGGGCCCTGCAGGGGCAGGCTGTGACCTGAGGGGTCACCCTGTGCTCGCTCTGAGGGGGCACTCCCACGTGGCAGGGGTCCAGAGGAGTTTTGGGCCCTTTTTGGGATTCTCCAGGCCCTGGGGTGGCCCCGGTGCTCCCTCTGTCCTTACCGCACTGTCACCAGCGTGGACGTGGTCCCCATGGGGCTGCTCAGAGCCACCACCAGGTCCCCCCTGCGGCTGTAGCTCAGGGACAGCTGCACCTGGACGTGCTCCAGGGAGCGGATGCTCTTGGAGCAGGAGGAGGCATCCATGGAGATGATGAGCTTGGAGCCAATGTCCCTGCCCGAGGACAAGCTGCAGGTGAGGACATTCCCTCCCCTGTGGCCTCCAAGCACAGCAGACCCACTGTTTGGGTCCCTGTGCCTGTGGGAGGCTGGACCTGGGGTCACTGTCCCTTACCTGGGGACCTGGATGGCCTGGACTGAACACTTCTCCTGGGGCCGGGTCCCTGTCCAGGTGGTGGCCTCCTGCACCAGCAGCCCCGCATCCAGCAGCCCATAGCCATAGTAGTGGCTCACTGGGACACAGGTGCCACCCAAAAAGGGACCTGTGAGCTCCTCAGTGCCACCAGGGCTGCAGGAAGGTGTTTGAGGGACCGAGCTCTGCACTCACCCCTGCGCCCGACGCCGTTCTTGGCCCAGTCGTCTGCCTGCAGGTGAGCGGGTTTGGAGGCCCTGATGATCAGGTGCTGCAGGTCACGCCAGGTCAGGGCTGGGCTGGAAGCATGGAGGACATGGACAGAGGTCTGGGTTGGTTTTTAAGGGGGAGATTTGGCTTTTCTAGGGTGGGTAGAACAATTATCTGGGCCCAAGCTGATCCTCCCACAACCTCCTTCAGTGCCAAAATGGGAGCAAAGAGCTCCAGAAGGCCACAGCTCTGCACCCCAACCTTCCTGCTGCCTCCTCCCCTTTCTCATCCCTGGCTGGGCACCAGCTCTCCCTGGGCACTGTCCCTGTGCCTCGGTGTCACCTACTTGGCCTCCAGTGCCAGGGCCACCATTCCTGCGGCCAGCGGGGCCGAGGCCGAGGTGCCGGTGTGTTTGTCCGTGCAGCGGTGGTGCAGGTCAGTGGTCACCTGGGGGGGACAGAGGGGTGTTGGGGAAGATGAAACAGCAAAGCCTTACAAATAGGATTGTCTGGCAAAAGATTTTGAGAAAATGGAAACTGTAAGTGAGACTGAAATGAAAGCAAGCTTTGAGATCCCTGTTACTGAACAACAAGAAACCAATGGTGTGGCCAGCTGAAGGTGATCCCCTTTTGATGGAACAACACCCTCTGCTTGCAGACAGGCCCAAGGGTCAGAGCAGACCCTGCCAGCTTGGCAGAAGGGGCCCAAAGAAGAGTTTTTAGGGTTTCAAATGTAACACAATATGGTAATGTAGTGATTCTTATAGGCTGTATGGAAATGCTATAGGATTTGTATCTTGGACTAGATTGGTTAGTGAGAATTAGAATATTCAACACAGGAGAAGATTTATTGTATTGGAACAGGAACTTCAGTCTCTTGCCCCTCTTGCTCTCTTGCCCGTTTTACTCTCTTACCCTCTCATCCTCTCTTACCCCTCTCCTCTCTCAGGCCTGCTCTGAGCTGTGTTTGGCAGCTCCCAGCAGGGCCCTGCACCCAGGCCCTTTGCAATAAACCCCAAGTTCCATGACCAGGAGAAGATTTATTGTAACAGGAACCTCATCCTCTTTTACTCTCTCTTTACCCTCTTTACTCTTCCTTGCTCTCTCATCTCTTTACCACGCTCTTGCCTTCTCTCTCTTTACCTCTCTCCTCTCAGGCCTGCTCTGAGCTGTGTTTGGCAGCTCCCAGCAGGGCCCTGCACCCAGGCCCTCTGCAATAAACCCCAAATTCCAGTCCTGGCTGCAGAGATCTCTCGTCTCCATCCATCCCGACCGTCCTACCCCCTGATGCTCCTACAGAGGGGTCTCAGCACTGCTTCCAAAAAAGCTCCCTGCGGTTGGGTACCTTCAGTAAATTCTCCTTTCAGATCCCTTTGAGCTTTTGGCACCCAGCTAAGGAGGGGTGGGATCTGTGTCAGCCCCGGAGCTGCTGCTGTGACACTCACAATCTGCACCTTGCTGGTGCTCCTGCTGCTGTAGGTGGTGGTGAGGATGGCAGGGCAGCCCTCGCTGTAGAGGGGCCGGTGCCCGTCCCCCAGCACGCTGCCCACCGACACCGTGTAGATGCTGTTGGTGTACCCGTCGCAGTTGCAGTTGTCATAGTTGGTGCCACCGTTGCCTGAGGCCCAGATGAAGATGGAGCCGAGCCCACCCCGTCCCTGTTGAAGAGCAGAGGGGTTCAGCAGGGTGTCCTCGTGTCCCTTGTGTCCCCAAGGCCAAGGGTAGCCTTACTTCCACGACTCCTTTGTGGAAAGCAGCTGCAGCCAGGACTCCAGGCCCATCCACCGTCCTGCCATCATCCTCGGGGCCCCAGCTGGCGCTGTAGATGTGGATGTACTGGGGCTGCAGGCTCAGGGCCTGGGCCTCCACTATGTCCATGATGGAGCCGTCCAGCATCCTCACACCTGAGGGCGGGCACCGAGCAGCCGTGGCCGAGGGGCGGCAGCACCCGGGACAGGCTGAGGTGGCCACGAGGGGACAGGAGCCACCCATGTGCCACACCGGGGGCAGGGCCTGGGGACACCTTGCCAGGTCCCCCTGCAGTGCTTCGAGCAGCTTTCACATGCCCCTGCCCTAAGGAGATCAGTCCCCCACGATGGGTCTGTGCCCTGCCATGAGCCACTTCCCAAAGCTCCTCGTTAAGCCTTTTGTAATTAAGCCCAAGGAGCTTTTAACCCCCTTTGCCACCCTCGCTTCCACAGCAGAGCTTGAGCCTGCCCTGCTGGGTGTGGGGCTGAGCATCAAACCCCTGATGTGGGGCAGCACCCATCCTGGGCACCCCTGTAAATCCCAGATTTTCCCCACATGGGGCAGCACCCACCCTGCCACCCCTGTAAATCCCAGAGCATCCCCACATGGGGCAACACCCACCCTGGGCACCCCTGTAAATCCCAGAGCATCCCCACATGGGGCAGCACCCACCCTGGGCACCCTGTAACTCCCAGAGCATCCCCAGGTAGGGCAGCACCCATCCTGGGCAACCTGTAAATCCCAGATTTTCCCCACATGGGGCGGCACCCACCCTGCCACCCCTGTAAATCCCAGAGCATCCCCAGGTAGGGCAGCACTCACCCTGGGTATCCCTGTAAAGCTCAGAGCATCCTCACCTGGGCTCCTGCATCCCCAGGTAGGGCAGCACTCACCCTGGGCACCCCATAAAGCCCAGAGCATCCCCCCTGGGCTCCTGCATCCCCACAGGAGGCTGAAGCTCACTTCCATCTTCCCTCCCATGGGAGCAACCTCTCACCTCCGATTTTGGCGTTGTAGGCGACGCCTGCACCACAGATCCCATTGTTGGCCACAGCTGCCACTTCCCCTGCACAGCGTGTCCCGTGCCTGGGGGGCACAGAGCGACCCCGTGAGGGGTGGGGGGCCTGGGACAGCCCCCCCAGAGCTGCTCCCCGCAGTGGAGACCCCAGCACTCACCAGTTCTTGTCGCTGTCGCTGTATCGGGGCTGGGGATCGGGGTCGTTGCTGTTGAAGTCGTAACTTGCCAGCGGGTCCTGTTACACAGGGAGGCATTGCAGTGTCCCCAAGGGCCCTGGCACGGCTGTGACAGCTCGGCACAGGCGCCTGGCACCGTGCCTGGTGCTGGCACCGCCTGCCAGCCCCGGGGACAGCGGGGCCCCTTCGTGCCCGGCTGCGCTGGGAGCTGGAGCTGAACCCAGACCTGAGAGGGAAAGGGAGCACCAGGAGGGGCTGAGGGAGCTGGGAAGGGGCTGAGAGGGAGAAAAGGAGGAGCAGGGGGCACCTTGTGGCTCTGCACAGCTCCCTGACAGGAGGGGACAGCCAGAGGGGTCAGGCTGTGCTCCCAGGGGGCAACAGGACAAGAGGGAACAGCCCCAGGGGCGACACCAGCAGGAATTTCCCCATGGAAAAGGTGCTCAGGCTTTAAGAGGGAACAGCCTCAGGGTGGGATATCAGCAGGAATTTCCCCATGGAAATGGTGGCCCAGGGAGGTTTGGAGTCCCCGTCCCTGGAAGGGCTGGAGGTGACACTCAGTGCTCTGGGCTGGTGACAAGCTGGGCACAGGTTGGGCTTGGTGACCCTAAAGCCCTTTTCCACCCTCAGTGACTCTGGGGTTGTGCACAAAGGGGTGAAAGCAGCACAGCTTTGCTGTTTCCCTGACCCTCACTGGCCACACAGCCCCAGGAGAGCAGCCAGGAGCCACGGGAAGGGTTGGTTGTGTTCCACACCCCCAGAATTTCCTTTCCTTCCCTTCCCTGTGCAGCGCAGGAGGCTTTACCAGCTGTACTGGCTTTGCAGCTTGCTGTAATTACACCTATTTTGGGGGCTCCAGAGCGTGTACAAGTTCTAACATTTCCTCCTCAGTGTGAGATTGCACTGAGGGAGGCTCCAAACCTTGGATCCAGCCCTGGAGAGACCAAGCTGGGGTGAAGGCACTGACCTCCCAAACTCCCTCTGCACAGTGCCAGGGCTGGGGTGAAGGAATTGACCCCCAAACTCCATCCTCACAGTGCCAGGGTGAAGGAATTGACCCCCCAAACTCCCTCCTCACAGTGCCAGGGTGAAGGAATTGACCCCCCAAACTCCATCCTCACAGTGCCATGGCTGTAGTGAAGGTTTCCCCCCCCCCGTCCCAGCTCCCTGGACCCCCCCATAGTTACGTAGTTGGCAGCCAGGTCGGGATGATCTTTCTCCAGCCCATCATCCAGCACAGTCAGCACCACCCCCAGCCCTGTGTAGCCTCTGCTCCAAGCCGTGAGGATGTTCAGGTCGGGCTGGATGTCGTTGTTCTGGAAAAAGAGATTAAATGTGATCGGCAGGGGTCACCTCCGAGTCCTGCTGCCTCATCACTGCCGGTGTTAGGGTGGTTTGTGGCCTGAGAAGGGCATTGCCAGCAATCAGGGAGGGATCCTGCCCCTCTGCTCAGCCCTGGAGGCTCTTCGGGGGTGCTGTGCCCTGCTCTGGGCTGCTCAGGACATGGAGCTCCCAGAGGGGGTCCAGCAGAGGGTCACCAAGTTGAGGATGGGGTTGGAGCATCCTGACAAAGAAAAGCTGAGGGAGCTGGGGTTGTTCAGCCTTCAGAGGGGCTCTCAGCCCTGGGTGGGCTCAGGGCAGGGCCCAGAAATGGCACCAGAGGAACCAGGGCAGGGACTGATCCCAGGAATTCCCCCTGCACAGAAGGAAGAACTTCAGTGTGCAGTGAACAGACACCAGAGGTTGGGTTCAGATCGGGCACTGGGGATGGGAGCTCGTCCCCGTGTCCCACCATGGGGATCCAACCTTTATCTGGATCCCTGTTGTTCATTAATGAGGAACCAGCCCTGGGGATCCTCCTCCTGCCTGTGGGGTTTCCCTCAGTGGGGATATCCCAGAACAATCCACAGCCATCCTGTGCCCTCTGGGATGGTCCCCAGCAGGGAGGTGGCACTGGATGTGTCCCTGCTCCCCTCCATCCCACAGCTGGGGTGGGGATGAGGAGGGGCAGGAGCCCATTCTCACCATGTACCACTGCTTGGGGAACCAGGGATCCGTGGGCACCACGCCTGCGCCTCTCCTGGAGCGCCTCTTCAGCGTCTGCTGCTCAAACCACAGCACCTGGGCAGGGAGCAGCGCTGTGGGTGCCAGGCAGGGCCTGCCCACAGCTGTGCCCCGGCTCCCCGTGCCCTCCTCTGTCACAGACATCTTTTATGGAAAATCCTTTTTCCTCCCGAGAAGCCCAGAGGCCTCAGGAACACAATGTAAACAATGGTTATCTGCTGCTGTGGGATGCAACAGGTGGATTTTTGATTAGCCCGTGTTGGTTGTTTCTAATTAATGGCCAATCGCAGCCCAGCTGGCTTGGACAGAGAGTCTGAGCCACAAACCTTTGTTATCATTCTTTGCTATTCTATTCTTAGCCAGCCTTCTGATGCAATCCTTTCTTCTATTCTTTTAGTGTAGTTTGAATGTAATATATATGATAAAATAATAAATCAGCCTTGTGAAACATGGAGTCAGATCCTCGTCTGTTCCCTCAGCCTGAGACCCCTGTGAGCACCGTCACACCCTCCCTACCTGGGGGTCCCTGGTGAGCCGCATGTGCCACCCCCAGTGCCTGCTCAGGGCTCTCTGCCTGGTGCCGCGGTGGCTGAAGTGATAGAAGGGCTCTCCCTCCATCACCTGTGGACACAAAGAGCCGCTCTGAGCTTTTCCAGGGAGGTCGGGGTGCTGGATTGAACATTGCAGCGCAGGACAGGCGCAAAGTGTCACTTGGGGGGGACACAATGGAGTCCTGGGGAGGGGCTGGGTGCCCTTGGGGGTCCCTCAAGCATGCTCAGAGGCCGTTTGCTCTGAGGGTGGGGGGATGATGATTCCCAGATTCCCAGATTCCCAGGACGTTTTTAAGGGGAAGTGTTGGACAGGGCTTGGTACAACGCGGCCCAATGGAAGATATCCCTGCCCGTGGGACAAGCGAAGGGCACAAACAGCGGCCACACAGGGCGGGTACGAGCGAGAAGGTCGGGCCAGGGGCACACGGGGTGAGCTGGGCCCGCCCAGGCCGCACCTGACCCAGGTAGAGCAGCCCGTGCCGGCGGGCCAAGTCCCGAGCGTCCCGCAGCCCCGCCGCCACCCGCACTGCCCAGCTGCTCAGGTAGACGCGTGGGGGCTTGGCGGGGACCGGAGGGGCGCTGGCGGCCACCACGAGCAGCGCGAACAGCACCGGGAACAGCGACAGCGACAGCGCCAGCGCCGGGCCGGGCCCGGGCCGAGCCGCCATGAGGCCACTGCGCGCGTTGCCATGGCAACGGCGTCGGCCCCGCCCCCCCCGCACGGCCTCGCCTCATTGGCCCGCCTCGATCCCCGCCCCGCCTTCCCATTGGCCACGCCCCTCCGGTTTTGCACCGCCCACCCACCGCTGGCCACGCCCCCCGGGAGCGCTGACCGGGGCCGGGGTCGGGGTCGGGGTCGGACCGGGGCCGCTCCAGCTCCCGCATCGCCGCCATGGCCGCCCTGCAGCAGCGCCTGGAGCGCTTCCTCCACAGCCCCGGCCCGATCGGCGACCTGCTGGCTCAGCTGGAAGCCCGCACCGGCGTCCAACGGCTCTACCTGGCCTCAGGTGCGACCGTTACCGCGGGGCCTCCCCGGTTCTCCCGTTGTGTCCCCTTCTCCGCCGGGTGCTGGGGCGCCTCGGCGGCTGCTCGCCGTGGCTCTGGGCTCAGCACGGGGGCGCGGGGAGGGCAGGCAGGGCTGCCCTGGTTTGGGGTGCGGAGCGGGGTCGGGCTGGGAGGGCGCTGGGGGTGCCGGGGGTGACATCGCTGTCACCGCTCTGCCCTCTGCACCAAATCCCCAAATCCTAAAGCTCCGAGTGTCAGAGAGACCCTCGAGACCCCTGGCTCTAACAGGGGGTTCCCGTTCTGGGGGAGCCCCCGGGTTGTGGTGGCTCAGATCGGGTGCTGGGGATGGGAGCTCGTCCCCGTGTGCCGCCGTGGGGATCCGGCCTTTTCCCGGATCCCTGTTGTTCATTAATGAGGAACCAGCCGGATTCTCCCCGGGGATCCTCCTCCTGGCACGCCGTGCCCCCTCTCCCCTGACCCTCGGCCCTGTGCCCTCTCTGCCAACTCGGGCTGGCCTCATCCACGCCCTCCATATCGAGATTTCATATCAAACCTCCCGGGAGGGGCGCGGGGCTTCCCTGTTTGCTGTGTCCCTCCAAGCCTTTGGCCTCCAGGTGTGGTTTCCTGGCCCTTCACCTGCAGCAGGGCTGGTGTTCCCACTCTGAGGGGAAGAGTGTCCCTGAAGGAGCACGAGCTGCTGTGCAGGTTGTGTTTGGATGTGGTGCCACTCAAGCAAAACAGTCCCAGGGGTTCGGTCAGGCTCAGCCACGATGGTAGAACAAGAGTGGACACACCAAAAAGGGATGGTTCTGCATTCTGGATCCCCTGTCCTGGAAAGGAGAAGCTGTTGCTGAACTAAAAATTCCCGATTTCTCCCTCCCACGGCTCTGGAGCAATCCTTAATTTGTGTTGGAACCTCTGGGCAGCACCACCTCCGACTGCTCCCCCAGCAAAGCCTCTCCCTGGGCTTTTGCTGTTACATAAATTTCTCTGGGGGTTCAAATCCTGCGAAATCCCTTCTAAGGCTCTTGGGGAATGAAACCCGGCACTGCCTGGACCTGCCTGCCCTCCTCGGAGGGCGGTTTGGGATCACTCCAAAGCCGCGCTGCTCCTGCCCGTCTCCCAGGCAAGACCCGGAGCTGTGGGTGCCCGGATCGGGGCCGCAGCTCAGCCCGGGGAATGCTGCAGCGAGCAGAGCTGGGATTATCCGCCCTCCAAACCCGAGCGAGGACTTTAATTCACCCACACAGGTTAATTCCCAGCTTGCTTGCTGCTGCTGGAGCAGTTTGTTCCGGTGCTGGGCTGCACAAATCGCTCCATCCCCAGTATCCCTGAGGTTTTCCTGCCCTCTGTCGTGGTTTCCACCCCAAAAGCTCCCTGTGCCACCTTCCCCAGGCTCCACCAAAGGCTGCGGCCGGCATTTAATTAATTGAGCCGTCTAATTGAGCGGCAGCAGGGCAGCGGGGTTGGATTGCCGCTCCCAGGGGATCCGACCCTTGCTGCGCCTGCGGGAGGAGCCGGGAGCAGGATCCGGGAGCGGGGCTCGTCCTTGGGGGAATGCTGAGCGGGGCAGACGAGCGCAGCCTTGACTTTGGACCGTGGCTGTGCTGTCAGCGTCTCCGGTTCCTGCCGCCCTGGCCCCGCTCCAGGCGCTGCGAGGTTGGGCTGCTGAAAGTCCCATGGGAGCCAGGGGAGGGGACAGGAGCGGGTCACGGGTGCCTCTGTCCGCCACGTGCCCCGTTCCATCGAGCGTCTGAATTAACGGGGGGGGTGTGATCGTAACCCCCCCGGCACGCCCCCGTTCCCATTCTCTGGGATGGGAATCCCGCTCAGGAGACCCAGCGGGGTCAGGAGGCTCAGCAGGCTCCGGACCGTGCCCTGTCCCCCCGCAGGCTCCGTGACTTTGCTGGGGCTCTACCTCATGTTCGGCTACGGCGCTTCCCTGCTCTGCAACGTCATCGGCTTCGTCTACCCCGCCTACGTCTCGTAAGTACCTGTCCCACACCTGGAGAGCGCTCCCCGCCCTTGGCTGAGGGTCCCCCCTGCCCAGTCAAGAGGTAATTGTGGCTGGGAAGCTCTTGAGACCTTCCTGGAAGCGCTGGGGCCGTGCCAGCCCGGTGGGCAGGTTCCCTCCGGGGTGTGGAGGGGTTGGGAAGGTGGAGTCAAGCCCGGAGCTGCAGCAGCCGTGTCCCTCTTCCTTTCCTTCTTCCTTTCCTTTCCTTCTTCCTTTCCTAATTCCTTTCCTTCTTCCTTTCCTTTCCTTCTTCCTTTCCTTCTTCCTTTCCTTCTTCCTTTCCTTCTTCCTTTCCTTCTTCCTTTCCTTTCCTTCTTCCTTTCCTTTCCTTCTTCCTTTTCTTCTTCCTTTTCTTCTTCCTTTTCTTCTTCCTTTTCTTCTTCCTTTTCTTCTTCCTTTTCTTCTTCCTTTTCTTCTTCCTTTTCCTTTTCCTTTCCTTTCCTTTCCTTTCCTTTCCTTTCCTTTCCTTTCCTTTTCCTTTCCTTTCCTTTCCTTTCCTTTCCTTTCCTTTCCTTTCCTTTCCTTTCCTTTCAATTTCCTTTCCTTTCCTTTCCTTTCAATTTCCTTTCCTTTCCTTTCCTTGAAATTTCCTTTCCTTGAAATTTCCTTTCCTTTCCTTGAAATTTCCTTGAAATTTCCTTTCCTTGAAATTTCCTTTCCTTTCCTTGAGATTTCCTTTCCTTGAAATTTCCTTTCCTTTCCTTGAAATTTCCTTCTTCCTTTCCTTTCCTTCTTCCTTTCCTTCTTCCTTCTTTCCTTCTTTCTTTCCTCCTTTCCTTCTTCCTTTCCTTCTTCCTTTCCTTTCCTTTCCTTTCCTTTCCTTTTCCTTTCCTTTCCTTTCCTCTTTCCTTTCCTTTCCTTTCCTTTCCCCTTTCCTTTCCTTTCCTTTCCTTTCCTTTCCTTTCCTTTCCTTTCCTTTTCCTTTCCTTTCCCTTTCCCTTTCCTTCCTTTCCTTTCCTTTCTTTCCTTTCCTTTCCTTTTCCTTCTTCCTTTCTTTTCCTTTTCCTTTTCCTTTTCCTTTTCCCTTTTCCTTTTTCCTTTTTCCTTTTCCTTTTTCCTTTTCCTTTTCCTTTTCCTTCCTCTTCCTTTCCTTTCCTTTCCCTTTCCCTTTTTCCTTTCCTTTCCAATTTCCTTTTCCTTTCCCCTTTCCTTTCCTTGAAATTTCCTTTCCTTGAAATTTCCTTTCCTTGAAATTTCCTTGAAATTTCCTCTTTCCTTGAAATTTCCTTTCCCTTGAAATTTCCTTGAAATTTCCTTGAAATTTCTTTTCCCTTGAAATTTCCTTTCCTTGAAATTTCCTTTCCTTTCCCCTTTCCTTTCCTTGAAATTTCCTTTCCTTGAAATTTCCTTTCCTTCCCCTGTCCTTGTCACAGCATCAAAGCCATCGAGAGCAACAGCAAGGAGGATGACACCATGTGGCTCACGTACTGGGTGGTCTACGGCGTCTTCAGCATCGCCGAGTTCTTCTCCGACCTTTTCCTCTACTGGTTCCCCTTCTACTACGCCGGGAAGGTAACGCTGGGCTCCTCCCGTCCCAGGGCTGTCCCGGGCTCCTCCCATGCCGGGGCTGGACGGGAGGAGCTGCGTGTGCTGGGCTCTGGTGGTTGGTGATGCCCAAAGAGGCTCCCTGGAACAGAGCTGGGCAGAGTCAAAGGAATTCAGCAGGGATTTATTAAAAGGCCTTCAAAGGATTCACATTGGGCAGTGCAAGCTGGATGGTGTGTCATGAGTTTTCACGTTTTTTATAAGTTTTCGGTCTGTTTCCATATTGGGGTTCATTGTCCAATTCCAGCTCCAGGTTGTGCAGTCCCATCCTCCCAGTTTGCTCCCCTCCATTCCCTGTTGTTTGCACTTTTTGGGCCTGAAGCTGCAGCAGTGTCCCTCGGTTCTGGGGCTGGAAAAGGATTGTTCTGTGTGAGGAGAACTTGCTAACACTTTATAAGTTCAGAGTTATAAACTAGTACAGTACAGAATCTGGAAAATGTGACTGCCACCAGAGGGGCTGCACCCAGCCCAGATCTGGGATCTCCAGTGAGCTGGGGGGCCCTGGAGCAGCTGAGCCCCCCGTGTGCCCGCAGTGCCCTGTTCCTGGTGTGGTGCATGGCCCCAGTGCCCTGGAACGGCTCCCAGCTCATCTACCACAGCGGTCATCCGACCCTTCTTCCTCAAGCACCACCGCGCCGTGGACAGCATGATGGGGTGACATCGGCACCAAGGCCCTGGGACGCCGCCTCCAGTGTCACCCGACGAGAAGGTGACTCCGCTCCCCCTGTCCCTCCCACCTGCTCCGTGTCCAGCTTTTCCCAGCTCGGGGGCGCGGGCAGCTCGTTCATGTTAATTACCGGCGAGTGATTATTTCTCGGTGCCGCCGTGGCAGGAGCCGCGGGGGTCACGCTCCCTTCTCTAACCTCTCTCTCCTCTCTGCGCTGCGCGGTCCAGTCCTGCAGACTCTGGCCAAGAGCAGAGCCCGGCTGGCGGCCGGGGTGGCCCCGCAGCCCAGCCTGCCCGTAGGTACCGAGCCGCGGGGGCCGGGCCGTGCCCCGTGCCCGAACCGCTCTGCTCCCGCAGCACCGGGGCGTGCGTAGAGCAGGCGCTTCCCTCCCGCTTCTCCGTAGCCAGACGCCATCCGTGTGCCCATCCGTGTGTCCATCCCTGGCCCATCCGTGTGTCCATCCCTGTGCCCATCCGTGTGTCCATCCGTGTGCCCATCCGTTTGCCCATCCCTGTGTCCATCCCTGTACCCATCCCTGTGCCCATCCCGTGTGCCCATTCCTGTGCCCATCCCTGTGGCCCATCCCTGAGTCCCTCAGCGCTGCTCCCCTCCGGAGCCCCCCGCCGCGCTCAGCGGGGACCGGGGACGGTGACGCGGTGCCCCCGGACACCGGGGACGGGCACTAACGGCGTCCGTGTCTCCGCAGGCGTCAGAGCATCCCTGAACCTGGCAGAGTTCGTGGAGAAAGTGAAGTAAGAGAGGCACCGGAGCCACTGGTACCGGCGTCACAGCCCCGGGTACTGGACCCAGTACCGGCACCCGCGCTCCCAGTACTGGTACCCGGCATCCTCCGTTCTGGCACCGAAGTCCCCCCATACCGGCACTACAGACGCCGGTACCGGCACCATACTCCCGGGTATTGCTACCGGCATCCTCCCGTTCTGGCACCGAAGTCCCCGATACAGACGCCGGTACCGGCCCCCGTGGCCCTGCTGACGGTACCGGCCAGCCCGGCCCGTTCCCGCCGGGATCCCGAAGTTTGTGCAGCCCGAGTGTGTTGTACCCCAGCCCCCCAATAAACCCCGGTGCCCCCCCCGAGCGCCGCTCCCGTCCCCGCGTGTCCGCGACCCTGCGCGGCGCCTTTAAGAGCGGCGGGGGGGCGGAGCCTCTGGGCGGGGGGCGGGGCTGTGTTGATGACGTGTCCGTGGCGCGGCGGAAGTGCGGTCGCGGCAGTGGAGCCGTTCTGTCGGTCCGTCTGCGGTGCGGGGTGTCGGTCTGTCCGGGCGGGGCGGTCGGGGGGGCTCTGTCTGTGTGTGCGGGGGGCGGAGGGGGCCGTTTATCTGTGCGGGGGTGCGGCTCTGTCTGTCGTGTCTGTCCGTTCCGCCCAGCGGCGGGGGGTGGGGTCTGTCCGTCTGTCCGTCCGTTCGAAGGGCAGGGTGGGGGGAGTCGGTCTGGGTGAAAGGGAGTCGGTCTGTCTGGGGAAGGGGGGGGGGGGGGGCAGCACGGGGGATCTGTGTGGTCTGGGAGGCAAGCAGGTGTCCTGTCTGTCTGTCTGTCTGTCCGGAGGTGAAGGTGGGGGGGGGGGGGTGTTTGTCCATCCGGGGTTGCACTGCGGGGGTTCTGCCTACTGCGGGGGGTCCGTCTGTGTGTCTGTCCAAAGGGCAGCACAGGGGGGATAGAAAAGGGGAGCTGTCTGTCTGTCTGTCTGTCCGGGGTGGCAGCGCCCTCACCTCCCCCCCCCCGTTCCGCAGCCCCCTCCCCACATGAGCCTCCCCCGGGATGAGCTCCAAGGCCAAGCGGGTGCTGCCCCACCCGCCCTGAGCCCCCCAGCGCCGAGCAGATCCTGGCCGACGTGCAGGGCACGCTCCCCTCCGACCCCGTGTTCGTCCTGCCCGCCGAGCCCCCGCAGGAGCCCGGCCCCGCTCCAGGTGAGCCCTCGCTGGGGGAATGGGGGGACCTGGGGACCCCCCTGAGCCCTCCCCAGGTGAGCCCTCGCTGGGGAATGGGGGACCTGGGGACCCCCCAGCCCCGCTGAGCCCTGGCTCTGCCCTCCAGGGCTGCCCCGAGCCCGCGGCCCCGAGGAGCGGGAGCGGCTTGTTACCGGCAGATCCGCTCCTACGTGGGGATGAACCCAGGCGGCTTGCAGCAGTCCCGGGAGCAGCTGCGGGGAGCGGCGCCGGGAGCTGCAGAGGGTCGGGGAGGCGCTGGAGCGCGGCATCGCCGAGAGAGGAGCAGAAGGCGTTCTGAGGGGACCGTGGTGGGCACTTCCACGCTGTGGTTTCACCTTCCCAAAGCCGTTTGCATCGCGAGGATCCGGATTTTCCAGCACAGCCCCGGCTGTGCCACCCCAGTGAGCTTTTCCCAGGGAACACCGGGATCGGCCAGGCCTGCACGGGTGGCACCTTCTTGGTGCTGGGACAACGCCTTGCAGCCCTCCTTGTGCCCCTGAACCGGCTGCCATGTCCCTCGTGGGTGGCACAGCCTCTGCTCCCTACGACTTTTCCCTCTGGTACTTCCCCGAGGACGACCCCATCGCCTCCCGCATCGCCGGAGCGCCTGAGGCAGGAGGGATTCCGGGGCTTCACCGAGCACCAGGACCGCGTGGCCGGGACATCCGTCATCCTGACGGCCGCGGAGGCCATCGAGGCCAGCCGGGTGGCCATCCTGCTCCCTCTCGGCCAAGTCCCCTGCGCGACCGCTGGTGCCAGCGCGTGTCCCAGTGGAATCTGTTCCGCAACATCGACCGGCGCGGCCCCAGGGTGGTGCCCGTGTGCGTGGGGGTCAGCAGAGCCGAGGTGCCCGCGTTCCTGCAGCACCTGGTCCCGCTGGAATACCAGAACGAGTTCTTCTTCCAGCGGCTGCTGGCCAGCCTGAGGTCCCGCCCAGGAGGGTCCCGCCCAAGGGGGACGGACTGAGGGACCCCCCTGAGGGGGCTGAGCCGGGGGCCAGCACCCCCCCACGGTGTGAAAAACTGCCCTGTTTTGCTAATAAAGGTGGTGGGAATGGGACAGCCAGCGCTGTGGGCTGTCACAAGATCTCACAATTTTGCGAGCTGGAGGCGCCGCTTTTCTGTCTGCTCTGAGCGCTGGGGGGGAGGCCGTGGGTGTTTCCCACCCTCACAGGTGTGACCTTGTGGGTGCTTCTTCCCCTTCCTGCCCCCCTGAGCTGCATCCGTGCCCCGCTGCTGTCACACGGCGCCCGGGGCTCCTCCGGCTCGGCAGCTGCACCGGGAGCCGCGGAGGGGCGGGATGGGGGCTCGGGGCTGCCTGGGGCCGCTGCTGCTGCTGCTGCTGCTGCTGCTGCCTCCCCTCCCTTGGGCCGGTGGGTCCGGCCTGGGCTCGGAGTCACTGCCCGGGGTGGTGGCAGCTGCTGGTGGGGACAGGACGTGGCTCCAGCCCTCGATCATCGGGGGACACGAAGCCAAACGCCACTCCCGGCCCTACATGGTGTCCCTGCAGTTTGGGGGGCTTCATATCTGCGGGGCAGCGCTGCTGCACCGGCGCTGGGCGCTGACGGCAGCGCACTGCCTGTCTGGGAGGTGAGTCTGGCACGGTTGGGTCCTGCTCGGCACGGTTGGGTCCTGCTCGGCACGGTTTGGTTCTGTCCAGCACGGTTCGGTCCTGCCCGGCACGGTTCGGTCCTGTCTGGCACGGTTGGGACCTGCCCGGCACGGCTCGGTCTTGCCCAGCACGGTTTGGTCCTGCTCGGCACGGTTTGGTTCTTTCCAGCACGGTTGGGTCCTCCCGGCACGGTTGGGACCTGTCCGGCACGGTTGGGTCCTGCCCGGGGAGGGGACGGCGCTCCGGTGACCGGCACCGGGCTGACCCCGCTCCCGGGCCGGGCCAGGTCGCGGCGCCAGGCGCGGCTGCTGCTGGGGCTGCACCACCGGCGGGGCGGCGAGGAGGGCGCGCAGAGCTTCGCCATCCGGGCTGCCTGTCCCCACCCCGGCTACGACCCAGAGACGATGGAGAACGACCTGCTCCTGCTCCAGGTGCGGCTCGGGAGGGCTCCGAGCGGCGCCGGAGCGGCGGCGGTGCCGGGAAGGGGCGGGATGTTCGCGCGGGGCCGGGGCGAGCGGCTCGGTGACATTTCCTTTCCCACCCGCAAGAGATTTCACACCTGGGTGTCATCTCCTGTCATCCCCCGCTCCCGCTGCCGCTGCACCGGCTCGGGGCTCCCCCTCAATCCCCCAGCTGCAGCATTGGGGTGCTCCCCTTGAACCCCCACCCGCGGTGTTGGGGTGCTCCTCTGCCCAAGGGGGGGGGTTCTGATGTCGCCCCCCGCCCGCAGCTGGACGGGAAGGTGACGCTGAGCAGGACACGGCGGCCGATCCCGCTGGCGAGCCGGGAGCCGGCGCCGGGGGCGCGGTGCAGCCTGGCGGGATGGGGGGTCGCGGACCCCCGGGACGGGAGGCTGTCGCCCACCCTGCAGGAGCTGGACGTGACGGTGATGGACACGCGGATGTGCAACAACAGCCGCTTCTGGGACGGCAGAATCGGCCCCACCATGATCTGCTTCCAGGGGGCAGCGCCGCGGCTCCGCTCCCGCCAAGGTGAGAGTTTGGGGGTCCGAGGGTGCAAAAACCCAAAAACCCGAGCCTGGCTGCGGGGAGGATGCTCACCCTGAGCAGGTGAGATGTTCTCCTGGCCGTGGGTGGGCGTCCCTGTCCCACTCCTGGGGTCGCCTCCCCTCTCAGGGTGACTCGGGGGGACCCTTGGTGTGCGGGAAGCGGCCGGCGGTGGCCGGCGTGGTGTCCTTCAGCGGCAAGAACCCCGCTGACCCTTTCGAGCCGCCGGTGGCCACCTCGACCGTGAAGCACAAGAAATGGATCCAGAAAATTCTGCGGAGGGGCTGCGGATCCGGCCGGCCCGAACACACGGGATAGACCAAACACCCCTTCCTATTTACACAGGTTGGCTTTTAATCGGGAATACTGTCCAGAGTCTGGTAAAATAACATCCTTAGTACATAAATACAGTGACGGCGAGCGGAGCCCGGCAGAGCCCGGCGGGATTGTCGGTGGAGGAGGAGGAGGAGGAGGGGCGGTGGCTTGTAGCCCGCGGGCGATGCTGGCCCTCCTGCCACCCCTGCGCTCGGGTTACAGCACTCGGGAGTGCTGCTCCTGGAGTTTTCCTCCTTTTCTTCAGTCCCGGCCACTGGTCCCTCTGTGCCAGGGCAGGGGGGGCTCCAGCGGGCATTGGTGTGCCCATCCCCATCACCCCAGTGCACATCCCTGGGGACCCCCTGTATATCCCCACGGTCCTGGTGTCTCCCTGGCCCCACTGTGCAACTCAGAGCTCCTCACTTTGTCCCCACAGCCATCCAGGGTGTGTGTGTCCCCTGCACATGTCCCCATAGCCCTGTGTCTGTCCCCACAGCCCCCCGTGGCACTGGGACGGGGGGGCACAGAGGTCCACCCAAAGCAGGGAGTGATGGTGTAGGACTGGAGGTATCCAAGGGTCTGGGACCCGGATTGGGGGGTCCCTCTGCAGCCCAGCCCATTCCCAGAGGCTGAGGCACTTCCCACACACCCCAGTGTTGGCACCCGAGCCCGGCTGGCAGCAGAGCAGGGGTGTCCCCAGGGTTTTGGGGCTGGCAGGCCCCGTGCTCGTGGGCGTAATCCAGTGCTGGGTGGATTCGTGTCCGCATCCACAGGGACACCCCGGGGTCCTGGCTGCGAGGCCCAGGCTCTCCTGCCCTGGGGGGTGGGAGCCTGGGGGGGCTCTGGGTCAAGGTGAGGGACCCCAGACCCTTTCCTGGGGGTTGGGCATCCTGGGTGCCAGCTCAGCACTCCTGTCCCCTCCCAGAGCAGCCCCCCAGCCTGGTGACAGCCCCCTGTGAGCAGCCCCTGGGATGAGCCCATCGGGACCCCGGCCACCCCCACGAGCTCTGCCCGGCTCCTCCTGCACCATTTCCCTCTGCCACCACCCTCGGACCAGCACAGATCAGCCATGAGGAACCTCCAGTGCGGGGTCCTGCTTCCCCAAACGGGGGTCCTGGTCCCCATCTCCCCCTCCAAATCCTCTCCTCTGCATCCTGTTAATAATGAGCTGCCATGAGCTGCTATCAGCCAGACAAGCTGGAGCATGTGGGGTTTTCCTGGTACTGGATGTGCTGTGTCAGCTCCCGGGCGTGTGGGATCAGGCTCTGGGTGAGCAGGATGGGGGGCACACGGGGACACAGCCCCAGCTCAGCTTGTCCCTGGATGTCCATCAGTGGCAGGGGATGGTCCGTGAGAGCCACCCCAGCTCGGGCTGCCAGACCCAGCACGTTCCCAGTTCTGTCCAGTCCTGCCTGCTGGGAATGGTGACGCTTCAGCACAGCAAGCCCCCAGCCGGGGCCAGCAGCGGGTTGGGGTGACAGCAGCGCGTTGGGGTGACAGCAGCGGGTTGGGGTGACTCGCTGGTCCCCAGATGTCCCACATCCCCACGGTGGTGTGTCCCAAGCACAGCCCTGGCCAGCTCCCGTGGGGGCTGGGGGGGCGCCGCAGCACCCTCCCTGGGGCATCATCAAGCCTGGATTTTTCTCCACCGCCTTGTCGGCCACCGCCGTCACCGCCATGGGGCTGGGCACGTAGTTGAAGGGGGGTGATGCGGGCGGCCTTGCTGGGGAGCCGTGCCGGCTGCCGGGGAAGCTCCCGGCGGGCGCCTCGTGGCCGAAGGAGATGGGCAGCGCCGCCTTGGCGGGCGCGGGGGCTTCTCCGTCGCCGGTGGCGCGGGGGGGTGCGGGGGTCCCTCGCGGCTCTCCAGCGTGGCTCGCGGCTCTCCAGCGTGGGAGAGGTGCTGGAGTTGGTCTTGGAGGTGGCGAAATCCTCGGTCTGCACCACGGCGTCGCTGGTCTTCCTGCTGGGAGTACCGGGCGGCTCCTCGTCTCCGGAGCCCGCCAGCGGCAGCGCGGAGGAGGGCAGCGTGCTCTTGAGGATGTGCGGGATGTCCTCGTCCCGGATCCTCCGCCACGTGCCCTTCATCACCACCACCGGCGGCTTTCCCGGCGGGTCCCCGGCAGCCGCCGGCTCGTTCTGCCGCCGCCGCGCCGCCGCCTCGGAGCGCACGGAGGACGGGCTGGCCGCCCGCCGGGCCACGCTGATGTTGGGCGAGGACGAGTAGCGCTTGAAGGGCTCGGCCGCGGGCGCGCTGCTCTTCACCGGCAGCCGGGACGGGCTCTCGGAGCTGGTCCGGCGCGGCGGTCTGGCCCCGGCCGTGGCTTTGCCGCCGGGCTGGGCTCTGGGGATGAGCGGCCGCTGGCCGGGGGTGGCCGCTTTGGCCGCCTTGAGCTCGTCGCAGCGGGAGGAGCAGAGGAACACGGCCGGCAGCGCGGCTCGGCTGCGCTGGGGGGAGCCCCGGCGAGGCAGCGAGGCGGCCGGCGGCGCTGGGGACAGGTCGGAGCGGGTGGCGCAGCAGCAGGCTCGAGGATTCCTTGATGAAGGTGAGCTGGCGCAGGAAACCGGAGCGGTCCGAGTCGCTGCCGCTGGAGCGGGCCGATGACATCCGCACCAGGTTGAGCCGGCTGCCCCGCGGGGCCTTGGAGCCATCGACCTGCTCCTCCAGCACCGGCATGGCCCCCCCGGCCCGGCAGCACCTTCCTGCTGGGCTTCTGCATGAAGGGGATGCGCACGGGCGACTTCTGCGTCTTGGACTGCTTGGGAGCCGGGGATTTGGGGGCCGGGGCTCTGGCCGGGGGTCCCGGCGGGGAGGAGGAGCCGCTCGCCTTGCCCTGCTTGGTGACCTGGGAGGGCGACGGCAGCTTCTTGGGGGCGTGCTGGGAGGGCGTGGAGGTGCGGGAGGAGCCCGAGGAGGGGGGCCCTTTGCCGATGCGGGCGGGCGGGGTCGTGCTCCTCTTGGGCAGCGCCAGCTCCCCGCTTTCGGGGGCTTTGCCCAGCCGGTGCAGGCTCCGCGAGCGCTGCTGGCTCAGAGAGAGGTTCTTGGCCGGCGGCGCCTCGGGCTTGGCCGCGGGGCTTTTCTTCGGCGTGGCTCGTGGGCTGGGGGCATCTTTGGCCAGGCTGGGCATGTAGATGACGGTCCTGCCGCGGAACACCACGGGCAGGTTGGGCACCGGCTTGGCGGGCGCCGGGCTCCGCTCCGCCCTGGAGCCGGCGCGGGCGGCGGGACGGGCACCGGCCGCGTCCTTGCGCTCCGGGCGGCCCTTGCTGTGCTCCCTCCTCGCCGGCTCCCGGCCGGAGGCGCTGCCGGGCCGCTGCTTCTCCTGCCTGCCCAGGGAGAGCTGCAGCGTGGAGCCCACCGAGAGCCCCGACATGAAGGAGAGGATGGAGTCGGACTCGGAGGAAGGCTCCCGGGACAGCGAGGCGGCGGCCTGGTGCAGCCAGGTGACGATGGAGTTGGCTCCCTCCTGGATGGCTTGCCACTCCACGCTGTCCAGGTCGGAACCCCGGTCAGAACCGGCCTCCTCCTCGGGGTGATGCCTGGCCTCGGCTTTCCGCTCCCTCCCGCCGGCTCCCGGCGGCTTCTGCTTTCTCTCCACCAGCCTGCGGCGAGCCGCGGGCCGCCGGCGCTTGGGCATGGCCGAGCCGATGCACTTCTGCAGCAGATCATCCTCCGAGTTGAGGCTGGGGGAGCTGGGCGAGCCCCCCTGCGCCTGCCCCGCTGCGGCTGAGCGCGGCCAGGCGGCTTTGCCGCAGGGCTGGCCCCGCTCCTCGCCCTCGGAGAGGTTGGCGTCGCTCAGGGAGCTCATGGACGAGCTCAAGGAGTAGCAGGGCGGCGTCTCGTCGGCGATCAGGTTGTTCTGAGGCTTCGTCTTCGCCTGACGGGAGCCGGGCTCGGGGTCCTTGTGGGGGACGGAGCCTCCCCAGCGCTCCCTCCGCGTTGCCCGGCCGGGCTGGGCTCTGCTGCCGGAGCCGTCCCTGCCCGCCTCGGGCAGCTCGTCCAAATCCGGGTCGTAGAAGCAGTAGACGGCTTCCTCCGTCGGCGTGGTGTGGCACAGCGACTGGAACACCACCCCGTCCTCCAGAGCGTCATCCTTCCTCCCGGGGGCACCGCTGGCCCGGCCGGCCCCCAGCTCCAGGCTGGCCGTGCCCTTGGCGGGGGTCTGGCCCCGCTTCCCCTCGCCGCGGCCCGGCCCCGCTTTGCCCTTCCCGGCGGAGCTGAGGCGGGCGGGGGCCGAGCTGCCCGAGGCGGCTCTGCGGGCCGGGATGGGGCCGGGCTGGCGGCGCCGCTCGGCCAGGGGGTGCTCGGCCTCCTCGCCCGCCGGGTACCGCAGGGTCTCGTCGCTCAGCGAGGCGGCGCTGGAGAAGTTGACGGGGGGTCCCGTCGGCCGAGTCGGTGAAGGAGTCGTCGTCCTTGAAGAGGTCGCGGGAGGCGGCTCGCAGGTGCTTGGGGACGCCGGGGTGGCTGTGGGCCGGCACCAGCATGTACACGGGGACGTGCAGCGGCTTCTTGGTCTGCGGGTGCAGCACCTGCCCGGACAGCAGCGAGGTCTTGACCTTGCGGAAGCGGGAGGGCATGGCCGAGCTGATGCACTCCTTGAGGATCTCGATGTCGTCGTCGTCGGGGGGCTCGGGGCGCTCGGCCCTTCGCCGGCCCTCCAGGTACCGCTCCTCCCGCCGCTCCTCCCTCTTCTCGTGAGCCGCGAAGTTCAGGCTGTTCTTCTCGGGGAAGGTGGGGATCAGCTTGAGCTCCACGTCCTTCTGGACGTAGTGCTCGTGGAGGGGCAGGGCGCTCAGGCTGGAGGCACACGAGAAGTTCTCGTTGGGTTTCTCCACCGTGAAGTAAACCATGGAGTCCAGGTCCTGCGGCAGCTGGAAGCGTTCCTTGAAGTCGGTGATCTCCATGAACTTCTTGACGTTGTTCTCCCACTGGATGTTGAACTGGCTGGTCTCCTTCTCGGGCTGGCAGCCCAGCTCGAAGAGCGGCGTCTTGCTGCGGCTGGGGGGCATGGTCTGCCCGGGGCTGTCGGGCAGCTCGCTGGGGCTGATGGTGCCGCTGATCATCTCGCTGCACGGGTCGCTCTGGATGGAGCTGGCGATGGAGGGGCTCTCGAAGCTGCCCAGGGAGCTGACGGAGCTGCAGCGGCTCATCACCAGCGGCGTCTCCTGGATGTAATTCTCCGAGGAGCTCGAGGGCGTCAGGTCCTCCTGGCGCGAGGGCGAGGCCTCCCGCAGGAAAACCTTGTCGCGCTTCGGGAAGGGGATGGTGATGGGCTGGGAGATCCCCACCGGCGTGGTGGGACCTGGATCCGCCGCCTTCTCCTTCTCCTGCCTCCCATCCTCCTCCCCTTCTGCATCGCCTTCCTCCATCTCCAGGATCTCCAGGGAGGAGTCGCTATCCAGGTCGTTCTCGCTGTGGCTCTGCCCGTCCAGCACGTTGTCTGCCGAGGAGAGGGAGGACAGGGAGCTGCACCGGGAGAAGCAGATTGGGGTGTCCTCCACCGAGTACTTCTGCACCGACTCCTGCTCCGCCGAGGCCGGTGGCTGGGCCGGCAGCTTCTCCGGGATCTTGCTCAGGGGCTCGGCCGCCTGCAGCAGCGCCGGGGGCAGCCAGGCTTGCTTCCTGCCCAGGAGGGAGGGCTGGTGGCCAGCAGCCGTGCTGCTCTTGGCCAGGGTCTCAAGCATGGGGACGTGCTGGTAGGATGGAGACAGCTTGATGGTGCGAACGTGGGGGTCAGTGGGGGGCTTGGTGCCCACCTCCTTCTTCCACTCCGTCTCCTTCTCCGGCACCTTGGGGCTGGGGAAAGTCACCACCTTCTTGGCCCGTTCGGGCAGGTCCTGCTGCTCGGGTTTGTCTGGCTCGGGGGGCTCGGCCCGCTCTGGTTTGCCCAGGATGCTCTTGAGGTCGAGCCTGCTGGGCCGCTTCTGGTAGCGCTGCAGCTCATCCCGGTAATCCAGGAAGGCGGCCCTGGGGCAGGGCTTCATGTGCTCCTTGGTGCAGTAGCCGTCGCTGGTGCTGCCGCTGTTGAGGCTGTCGGTGGACAGGCTGGTGTAGGCCGTCTTCAGCCGCAGCAGGGTGTGCGCCCGGCTCAGGCTCTCCCGCTTGGCGAAGCCGCCGGCGTCCGACAGCCGGCACGGCGAGCAGGACTGGGCGCGCGCCTCGTGCCCGTCCTCGGGGCCGTACTGCCAGTCCAGGCAGTGATCCTCGGAGCTGAGGCTGAAGCTGTCGTCCGAGGAGTTGTGCATGGTGGAGATGTCCTCCACCAGCTTGTCGATCTTGGCCACGGTGCTGGAGATCTTGTTGGCCAACTTCTCGGCGGCCAGCGAGACGTCGTCCTCCGGCAGCGGCGCCTTCTTGGGCTCGGCCACCTTCCCGCTGCCGTCCTTCTCCGGCTCCGGGCAGCGCCGCTGGGCCAGCGCCCGCGGCAGCGCCTGGCCCTGCAGGAAGGAGGAGTTGAGGAACATGGAGAGCACGGAGGCGCTGGCCGTCTCCACGCCGGTGGAGATGTTGGGCACCTCGTCGTCGTCGAAGCAGCCGGAGTCGGAGGCGTAGTCCTTCACCAGGCTCTCCATGTGCCGCATCGGCTTCTTGGCGCTCTGCCCCTTCAGGCTCTGCTTCTCCATGCTGTCGAAGGTCTCAGCCAGGTGTTTGGCGTCCAGCTCGGCCTCCAGCGCCTTCTGCTTGCGCATGTAGAGCGAGGGCATGCAGGAGCCCGGCGACACCACGGCCGCGTCCTTGTACTTGGGGGGCCGGTTGGTGAGGAGGTTGCGCAGCGCGGCCGCGCTGCCCATGGCGATCATCTTGTGCTTGGAGTGGATGAGGTTGCGGAGCATGCTGACGGCGCCCAGGTCCCACAGCAGCTCCTGGTCGCGGGGGCTGCGGGCTGACAGGTTCCAGAGGGTGCCGCAGGCGTTGCTGACGATGGTCAGGCTGTGCGAGCGCAGGTGCTGCAGCAGCGTCTGCAGGCAGTTGTGGTCCCGGAGCACCTGCCTGTGGGACAGAGGGGACCCCCCCAGCTGTCAGGGTGGTCCTGGACCTGCTCCCTGCCCCATCCCAGGGGTGCAGGGTGATGCCACTGCTGCCCAGCCATGACATCCCCCCATTGCTGTCCCTGGGGGCTGCAGTGCCCCCCGATCCTGCAGCACCCCCAGCCATTGCCTCCCCCAACACCACCCTTGGTGCTCAAGGTCTCCCATCTCCATCCCCCTTGTACCTCCAGCCATATCATCCCCCGATGCCATCCTGGGGTCCAGGGAGCCTGGGGTCCCCCATTCCCATCCTACCCCCAGTGCCATCCTGGGGTCCATGGAGCCCGGGGTCCCCCATTCCCAACCTACCCCCAATGCCATTCTGGGGTCCCACAGGCAAGTGGGGCAACCTACCCCCAATGCCTAGCCCCCATTCTGGGGTCCATGGAGCCCATGGTCCCCCATTCCCATCCTACCCCCAATGCCATTCTGGGGTCCATGGAGCCCACGGTCCCCCATTCCCATCCTACCCCCAATGCCATCCCTCGGTCCGTGGTGCCCTGGGTCCCCCAGGTGCAGCCCCACCCCGCAGTGCCCCTCACCTGTAATCCTCCCGTGTGGCAACGAGGCTGGAGACGTTCCTGAGGATGCCACCGCCGCTCTCAATGATGGCCAGGGAGTTGCTCTGGCACTTGTAGGTGAGGGTGCTGACCAGGAAGCCCAGGGCCCCCTCCACCCCGCAGATGGCCGCCTTGTTCTCCGTGCTGTGCGCCGAGAGGTTCCACAGCGCGCTCAGGACGCTCTTCAGCGTCGACTCCTGCCCCGGGAGGGGACACACAGCTCCTGTCAGCCCTGTCCTGTCACCCTGTGCCCTGCCAGCTCTGTCTGTGGTCACTGTCACCACCCCAGGCTCACCTTGCCGGCGTGCAGGGCGCAGCGCATCAGCCCGGGTGACGCTGCCCACCTCCCGCAGCACCTTCTTGCTGTTGATGTCAGCGCGCCAGGAGAGGTTCCTCAGGATGCTGGAGACCACCTGGAGAGGCAGAGCGGGTTGAGTGGGCACGGGCACTGTCCCCCGACCTGTCCCCCACCCCAGGGAGCCCCACCAGCACCCACCTGGTGCAGCTCCTCGCTGTCGGAGCCCAGCTGAGCCACGATGGCCTCCATGCAGCCCCGGCGGGAGCACAGCGTGGCCTGCGGGGAGGATGAGGATGGTGAGGGTGATGCTGCGACCCCCAGGCCCTGCTGATCCCCCCCAGACCCTGCTGATCCCCCCTCCAAACCGCCCTCCCCACACCTTGTTGACCACATCCCCAAAGGTGAGGTTGGTGAGGGCCATCCCCGCGTAGCGTCGCAGCGCCAGGTTCAGGGGGTCGTTGGTCATCTTGTGCATCTCATAATCCACCTGCAGCAGCTCGGCCACGGCCTGCAGCCCACCTGTGGGACGAGGCAGGGGTCGTTTGGGCTTCCCCCACCTCCAGCAGCCCGTCTGGGCGCGGTGCAGAGGGAAGGAGCCGCCTCCCCGCGCTCACCCAGCTCGTTCATGGCCCGCCGGTACTCCTCGTCGAAGGACAGCTTCATGATGGCACAGGTGGCCTGGCAGATCTGCGGCTCGATGGGCACCGGCACTGCGGGGGGACGAGGATCACTCGCACACGATGCTCCCAGCCCCTCCCAGTCCCTCCCAGCACGCGTGGCCCGCCCGTACCGGCGCCCTCGGGGCCGCGTCCCCCGTCCCTGCTCTGCATCTGCAGCCAGTCCCAGCAGGTCTCCGAGTAGGAGCGGATCTGCTCCAGCACGTGCAGCACCCGCATCTCCTTCTTGGCCTGGCCCTCGTCGGGCTGCGAGAAGACGATGTTGTGCAGGGCGGCGTTGGCTCTCATGCGGGCGTCCTTGGCGCCCGTGGGGCTCTCGGGGGGCCCCGGCTCCCCGTCGGAGTCGTGCAGGATCTGGATGAGCAGCGGCAGGCAGCCCGACTTGCGCATGGCCAGGCAGCTCTCCTGCGAGCTGGACATGGCCAGCAGCGTGCGGGACATGTCCTCCTTGTCGCGCGTGGCCAGCATGGACAGCAGCCAGAACACCACCTCCACCTGCGGGCGGCACTCGGGGTCACGCTCGGCCCCGCCGCGGGCCCGCCCCAGCCCTGCTCCGGCTCCTGCCCCTCACCTTGGTGCTGCCGCCCTCCTCGGGGTGGGTCGGGGGGTCCAGGCTGCCGTCCCCCTCCATGCCCGGCACCTTCCCGCAGAGCTGCAGAGCAGGGGGCAGGTGGGGGGGCTGCATTGCGGCGCCCTCGCCCCCCGCGCCCAGCCCCTCCCCGCTTTCCTGCCGCCCCCTGCGGTCCCCAATCTGTTTCCGTCAGAGCCAGGGTGGGTTCTGAGCTAAAATCGGGCATGGTGGGGATGGGGGGTGCTGGGGCTGGGCCTGCGGGGTGGGAAACGGGGGCTGAGAGGAGCTGGGGGGGTCTGGGGGTGATGGGGGCCGTGGGTGTTGCCACGTGGGGCTGTGGGTGATGGTGGGAGGGGGGTGATGATGGGACCGTGCTGATGGCAGGGCTGTGGGTGACGGTGGGACAATGGTGATGGCAGCCTGTGACGGTGACAGTGGGACAATGGGATGGCAGCCTGTGATGGTGACAGTGGCAGGGTTGTGGGTGACAGTGGGACCATGACCATGGCAGCCTGTGATGGTGACAGTGGCAGGGCTGTGGGTGACAGTGGGACAATGGTGATGGCAGCCTGTGACAGTGACAGTGCGACAATGGGATGGCAGCCTGTGATGGTGACAAAGGCAGAGCTCTGGGTGACAGTAGGTCCGTGGCAATGGTGGGGCAGTGGGTGACAGTGTGGCGATGGCAATGGCAGCCTGTGATGGTGACAGTGACGGGGCTGTGGGTGACAATGGGACAATGGCAATGGCAGCGTGTAACGGTGACAATGGCAGGGCTGTGATGGTGACAGTGACAGAGCTGTGGGTGACAGTGGGACAATGACAATGATGGGGCTGTGATGGTGACAGTGGCAGGGCTGTGGGTGACAGTGGGACAATGGCAATGGCAGCCTGTGATGGTGAAAATGGCAGAGCTGTGGGTGACAGTGGGACAATGAGGATGGCAGGGCTGTGATGGTGACAGTGGGTGATGGGACAATGGCAGTCGCAGCCTGTGATAGTGACAGTGGTGGAGCTGTGGGTGGCAGTGGGTCCATGGCAACAGTGGGGCAGTGGGTGACAGTGGGACAATGGCTATGAGAGGCTGTGATGGTGACAATGACAGGGCTGTGGGTGACGGTGGGTCCGTGACAACGGCAGGGCTGTGGGTGACAGTGATGGTGGTGGCATCCCATGGCGACGATGATGATGGCAGTGAAGCTGCGGGTGACAGTGGGACAATGACAGCGGCGAGGCCGTGGGTGACACTGGGGCCGTGTCGCCGGCAGCCCGCGGCGGTGCCGGTGACGATGATGATGGCAGGGATGATGATGGCAGGGATGATGGTGGCAGGGATGATGATGATGGCGGGGATGATGATGATGGCGGGGATGATGAGGATGGCAGGGATGATGATGATGGCAGGGATGATGATGGTGGCAGGGATGATGGTGGCAGGGATGATGATGATGGCGGGGATGATGATGATGGCAGGGATGATGATGATAATGGCAGGGATGATGGTGGCAGGGATGATGATGATGATGGTGGGGATGATGATGATGGCGGGGATGATGATGATGGCAGGGATGATGATGGCAGGGATGATGATGGTGGCAGGGATGATGGTGGCAGGGATGATGATGGCAGGGATGATGATGGCAGGGATGATGGTGATGGCAGGGATGATGATGATGATGGCAGGGATGATGATGATGATGGCAGGGATGATGGTGGCAGGGATGAGGATGATGGCAGGGATGATGATGGCAGGGATGATGATGGCAGGGATGATGATGATGATGGCAGGCTGCCCGCCCTGGCAGCAGATGCTGCGGGAGCCCCCGCGCCGCCCGTGCCCTACTTCTGGTCTCCATGGCAACTGCCCATTTCACGGTGCCCGAGCGCACAAAGCCCGGCTGTGCCGGTGGGGACAGCGCGGGGACAGCGCGGGGGGGCCGGGCTGGCCCCGCCACCCCCATCCCCGGCTGCACAGGGAGCGGGGACAGCCCGGCCCCGATCCGATACCTGCGGCTCCGGCTGCTGCGCCTTGTCCTGCGCCTCCATCAGCTCCTTGTCGATCTGCTCCAGCCGGGACGCCCGGATCTGGGGGGCACAGAGGGCGTGGGACAGGGCTGGGACCCCCCAGGGCCGCGAGAGATGGGAGGGAGGGGGGTGGGTGTGCAAGGAACGGGGTGTGAGCAGATGGTGTAGGGTGTGAGTAGCTGGTGTAGGGTGTGAGATGGAGTAGGGTGTGAGCAGCTGGTGTGGGGTGTGAGGAACTGGTGTAGGGTAAAAGGAGCTGGTGTAGGGTGAGAGGAGCTGGAGTAAGATGCAAGGAGCTGGTGTAGGGTGTGAGGAGCTGGTGTAGGGTGTGAGTAGCTGGAGTAGGGTGTGAGTAGCAGGTGTAAGATGCAAGGAGCTGGAGTAGGGTACGAGGAGCTGGAGTAGTGTATGAGGAGATGGAGTAGGGTGTGAGGAGCTGAAGTAAGATGCAAGGAGCTGGAGTAGGGTACGAGGAGCTGGAGTAGTGTATGAGGAGATGGAGTAGGGTATGAGGAGATGGACTAGGGTGTGAGGAGCTGAAGTAAGATGCAAGGAGCTGGAGTAGGGTGTGAGTAGCAGGTGTAGGGTGTGAGTAGCTGGAGTAGGGTGTGAGTAGCTGGAGTAGGGTGTGAGGAGCTGGTGTAGGGTGTGAGTAGCAGGTGTAGGGTATGAGTAGCTGGTGTAAAATGCAAGGAGCTGGAGTAGGGTGTGAGTAGCTGGAGTAGGGTGTGAGTAGCAGGTGTAGGGTGTGAGGAGATGGATTAGGGTATGAGTAGCTGGTGTAGGGTGTGAGTAGCTGGAGGAGGGTGTGAGTAGCAGGTGTAGGGTGTGAGTAGCAGGTGTAGGGTGTGAGTAGCAAGTGTAGGGCACCCAGAGCTGCTTGTGAGGGTACCCAGCGTTGAACCCATCACTCTGGCCCCCCCAGAAGCAGAGCAGGAGGAGTTTGGGGGTGAAGGACCCCACCTGCGCCCTCTGCACCATCTCGTCGGCCGTGCCGAAGCGCTCCTCCATCAGCGAGCGGATGTGCTGCGCCTCGAACTGCAGCTGCTGCCGGATCAGATCCATCTGCATGGAGAACTGGGGGTGCACGGGGGGCGCCGTGAGCGGGGCGGGCTCGGGGGGTGCCCCCCGCTCACGGACACAGGGGGTGCCCCCCACTCACCGTCTCCACATGGGGCAGCTCGTCCAGGCGCGTGGCCAGGCTCTGCAGCTGCGAGTAGTACCAGAGCTTCTCCTTCTCCTCCTTCTCGATCTCGCCCAGCAGGAAACACCTGCCGAGAGAGGCAGGGAGTGTCAGGAGCCAGGACATCCCTCAGGACCCTGCCAGGGGGCTCAGAGACCCTGGCACAGAGCCCAGAACACCTCTGGGTTTGATTATTACCAACCTTGTATGAAGATCTGCAAGCCACAACAGTTTAAGTAGAATATTAGTGAAGTTATCACGGGGTGGAAAAGTAAATTTTAGGGTCTTTGGTATGGGGGTTCAGGAGGCAAGATGGAGGGAACTGGGTGTGTCCAGCCTTTCTGCTTCTTCTTCTTGGCCTCCATCTGCTGCTGTGATGGTGGCACAAGTTGGGAATGGCAAATATCAATAATGGCCAGAGCAACAAGCTCCAGTGGTGTCGGAATTCAGGACATCCCTCTGGCTGTCCTGGACTGCCAAAACCCTGCCAGGGGTCTCAGAGACCCTGGCACAGAGCCCAGAACACCTCTGGGTTTGATTATGACCAATGGAGCAAGTTACCAACCTTGTATGAAGATCAGCAAGCCACAACAGTTTAGGTAGAATAATAGTGAAGTTATCACGGGGTGGAAAAGTAGATTTTGGTGTTTTTGGTATGGGGGCTCAGGGGGCAACATGGAGGGAACTGGGTGTGTCCAACCTTTCTGCTTCTTCTTCTTGGCCTCCATCTTCTGCTGTGATGGTGGCACTTACAGATTGGTTTAGAGTAGAAGCTCACTGTCTAACATAGTGATAGGTGTTGGAAAGTAATTGTAAACATTGTATAGGTAGTTTTTAGTATAAAGACATAACACTGCCCCGGGGGCAGGCAGAGTGCCTGGAACTGTCCTGCTGAGCTGCCCTCAGCAGAGCAGGAGAAAAATTTATAGATAAGATACAATAAACAACCTTGAGACCAAAAAATTAAGAGCCCTGACTCCTTCTTCAAGTGCCCGGCTGGGAAAAGAGACTTTGTGACTTTTCTCGGGGTCACTGTGACCGGCGAGAGACCCCGACAGGACCAGCACAACCCCCGGCCCCCCCAGCCCATCACCTCTCGCGGTCCAGCTCCTCCAGCATGCGGAACGTGGCCCTGCCCAGCTCCCCGGGGCCGTCCCGGTGCGCGGCGGGGCCCGCCGGGCTCTCCTCGCTGCCCCGCGCGGTGCTCGGCGCCTCCGGGGCGAATTTCAGGTTGTAGAGGCTGCTGATGTCCATCTGCAGGGCTGGGCACGGCGACACCGCGGTCAGGGTGGGCTTGGCGGGGTCGCCCCCTCCCCACCCTGCCCGGGCACGCACCTTTGAGCTGGTCCAGCACCTCCGTCTGCCCCGAGCTCACCATCACCCGGGCCTCCTGCTCCAGCTTGCCCTGGAGGTGCTTCAGGACCTCCTGAAACAGGGGTGGGGGGTGTTGAGGATGGGGAGATGCGGATGGGCCCCCCCTCATTTCGGGGTCTGTGCCCACCTTCATGTCCGAGGTCTCATTTTCCAGCTTGGACAGGTGGTTGGAGTTGTCCTCCAGCTCCCGCCGGAGGTGGCTGTTCTCCTTCTTCAGCGCCTCCACCTGCCGCACCAGCTGATCGTACGAGGCGATGGAGCCGGACATCTTCACCTCCTCCAGCGCCTGCGGGGGTGTTCGGGGCTGGGCAGCGCTCCCCGGGACCCCCACAGCCCCCCGGGACCCACTGAGAGCACAGCGCAGCGCTGGGGGCACCGCGGCACCCGCAGCCCCAGCCCTGGGAGAGCCGCTGCCCCCAAACCCCCCCAAAACCCCCTAAAACCCCGCAGAGGGGCGGCCCCGGCTCAGGGTGGGCTCCAGGCGGGGCCCCCCAGCCCCGCCAGCCCCCGCCCGGTTCGCAGCCTCCGCAGAGCTCCGCGCTCCCTTTGTCTCGCTTTTGTCCTCTCCCGCTCCCACCCTTCTCCCGCTCCGCTCCCTCCGGCTCCGGGGACAGCCCCGGCCCCTCCGCGGCCCCCCCGCCCTCCTGTGCCCCCTCCCCAAACCCCCTCAGCCCCCCCGTGCCCCCCCCAGACCCCCAAATCCGCCTTTGCCGCAGCGCCCGCCGCCCCTCGCACCTGCCCGGGGGACACGAACGGCGCTGTCACACCCGGGGGGGGTCGGGGACCCCTCCTCACCCCCAGAGGCCCCGGGAGCCTCCGTCAGCACCGCAAAGGGGGGCGGTGGGGATGGGGGCTCCCACCGCACCCCCCCCCCATCCCACAGCGGCTCTGACACCCCCAAATGTGCCCACGGAGGGTCCCTGGGGTCCTGCTGCTCCCACGAGTCCTTTTGGGTGTCCCAGCACCCCCGGCAGTGGTGGGACCCAAAGCCCCCCCCATTCATGTCCTGCACCCCCCCAGGAGCCATCCCGGGCCCCCCAAAGTGCTGCTTCCCCCCCCCAGCCGTGCGGGACCCCGTGTCCTGCCCTGGGGGTCCTGCTGGGGGTGCCCCCTGCCACCAGCCCGATCCCCAGGGACCCTCAGGGTGTGAATCCCCCCCCCAGCTGCCGAAAATTCCCCCCGGGAGAGAAATAACCCCGGGGAGAGGGGATGGGAGAGGGTGAGGGATGAGGGGATGTGGGATTGGGGATGGAGGGTGGACAAGGAGGGAATTCTTGGGAGGGAGGGTGAGGGATGTGGGAATGGGGAATGCAGGGGGAGGGATGCAGGACCAGGGGTGTGGGGATGGGGAATGCAGGGTGAGGGATGCAAGGTGAAGGATGCAGGAATGTGAAATGCAGGGCGAGGAGTGGGGGATGATGGGTGCAGGATACAGAATATGGGATGCAGAGTGAGGGATGCAGGATGAGGGATTTGGGATGAGGGATGCAGGAATGTGAAATGCAGGACGAGGGACACAAGGTGAGGGATGTGGGAAAAGGGAAAGCAGGGTGAGATGCAGAATCAGGGATTTGGGAATGAGGAATGCAGGGTGAGGGATGCAGAATCAGGGATTTGGGAATGGGGAATGCAGGGTGAGGGATGCAGAGTGAGGGATTTGGGAATGGGGAATGCAGGGTGAGGAGTGGGGGATGATGGGTGCAGGATACAGAATATGGGATGCAGAGTGAGGGATGTGGGAATGGGGAAAGCAGGGTGAGGGATGCAGGAATGTGAAATGCAGGATGAGGGATGCAGGGTGAGGGATGTGGGAATGGGGAATGCAGGGTGAGGGGTGTGGGATGAAGGATGCAGGGTGAGGGACGCAGAATCAGGGATGTGGGAATGGGGAATGCAGGGTGAGGGATGCAGGAATGTGAAATGCAGGATGAGGGATGCAGGGTGAGGGATGCAGGAATGGGGAAGCTGAGGGGTGTGGGATGATGGCTGCAGGATGCAGGGTGAGGGGTGGGGGATACAGAAGGCAGGAGCCCACAGGAGGGAGGTGTGGGATGGATGCGGGATAATGGATGCGGGATAATGGATGCAGGGTGCGGGATGCAGGATGCGGGATGAGCACGGCCTGCTGTTGCTATGGCGACAGGGATGGGGGAGCACAGGCGGTTCCCGGCCCTTCCTGAGGACTCAGACGGGGAGGATGGGGCTGCTCAGGGAAGCCAGGGGCTTCCACTCCTCCAGGGGAACACGTTCCCCCCTCCCCAGCACCCCAAACCTCTGCGCACCCACCCGGCTCCTCAGTCAGAGCCCCCTCCCCTGGGGACCCCCACCCTGAAAGAAGCCGGGCTGCTCTGGCTGCCCTCCGGGGGGGTCAGGGCTGCGATATTTGGGGGGGGTTGATGGAGGGGGAGCTGAGCTCTGCTCCCCCCAGCTCCTGGCAGGGCCGGCCGAGCGCGGCGGCTGCAGCGGCGCCGGGATCTGCAGCCTGCGGGGAGGGGCCGGGGCCGCACCTGCATCCACAGAGCGGCGAGACAGCGGGAAAGGGGGGCCGGGGCTGCGGGAAACGGCGGCCGGGGCTGCGGGAAACGGGGGCCGGGGCTGCAGCTCCATCCCAGCACCGTGATGGTCGCTGTGCCACAGGACCCAGTGTCCCCCCAGGGCTGGATCCCAGGGGGGATGTGATGGCTCAGGGTCCTGGGTGTGTCTCCTCCCACCCCCAAAATCTGCCTCTCTCTGCTGAGGGCACCCCAGGATGGCCGAGGGCGCTGCTGGGGCCTGGATTCATCCAGCAATTTCCTGGCAGGGCAGACGGTGCTGCAGATGAAGCAGCAGCTGCGATACCCAGCGCACTCTGCTGTCCTCCTCCTGCCCAGGGTGCCCGCTGCCCACCCCACTGCCTGCAGCACTCGGTGCCCACCCCACTGCCCACAGTGCCCACAGTGCCCACCGCCCACCCTCCATCCTCTGCTCTGTTCACCCCCGCAGTGCCTTGCCCGCCCATGCGGTGCCACCCTGGCCTGGGCAGAGCAGGGCAGGGCCTGGGGAGCCCTGGGGGTGCCCCAAGCCCCTGCAGCCCTCGCTCACTCCAGCCCGGCTCTGCGGATGAGGCTGGGACAGGCACCGCAGCCATCAAAGGCGCAGCTGAGCCCCGGCTGCGGCCCCTGCAGCCCCCGGGGACGTTAAACAAACAGCGTGTTGTCACCAGCCCGGCCTGATCGATCCGCCCCGGGGACCCCCGACCACAGCAAAGCCCCTCCGGGGAGCACAGCCCCCCCTCCCCGTTCCAGAAGGGGATTTAGGATCCATCACCCTCTGCTCACACAGCAGCGAGCCCCGCAGCCCCTGCACACACACACACACGGGCATCATCGCGGCCTGGGGATGGATGTGGGACCCCCTCACAATGCAGGGTCCCCCTTATCCGCCCCGCACCCCCGGGTGCCCGTGGGAGGCAGCGGGGGGGACGTGCAGCCGCCTCCCCACCCCAGCCGGGGGCACTGGGGACACCCCTGCGCGGGGACACGGCACGGGGACCCTGGGGGTGCCCCCGGGTGGGGCTGATGCGCTGCTTTGGAGGCCGAGGATTTTGAGGGACCAGTCTGGGAGGTGGATTTGGGGTGTGGGTCGGTGGGGAGGTTTTGGGGCTCCAAATGCGGGGCTCAGCCGCAGTGCCCGGCCCAGCTGCGCTGGGGGAGCATCGGGAGGGGTGGGGGGTCTGCAGGGAGCCGAGCTCGCATCGGGGCGGGGGGGAGCGGCTGTCACCCCAGGAACGACCGCAGGATGGGGATGGGAAGGGAACGGGGACGGAGGTGGGGATGGGGATGGAGGTGGGGATGGGGATGGAGGTGGGATGGGGATGGAGGTGGAGGTGGGGATGGGGATGGAGGTGGGATGGGGATGGAGGTGGAGGTGGGGATGGGGATGAAGGTGGGGATGGGGATGAAGGTGAGAATGGGGACGGGGGATGCTGCTCCCTCTTCCCCCCCCCTCCCGCGCACTCCCCGCCGAGCCCCGGCATTGTCCGGCCTTTGTTCCTGCAGGATGCGGGGGGGGAAACGCTGCCCGACCCTCCCGATTCCCCTTGAACCCCCAGATCCGCCCTGAACCCTCCTGTCCCCCAGAATCCCCCCGATCCCCCGCATCCCGCGGGACGCAGCGCAGCCGGGGCCGGGGGCATCCCCGCCGCGGGGAGGGGGCGCAGATCGGGGCCCCCCCGGTGCATCCAACCCCCCGCAAGCCGACACCGCGCCCCGATCCCCCCCGAGCAGCCCCCTCCCCACTTTCCCCCATCCCCGGGACCCGCGGGGGGCTCGGGGGTGCGGGGGGCAGGTGCGGCCGTACCTCATCCCCGGCGGTGCGGGCGGTGCGGGCGGTGCGGGCGGTGCGGGGCGGTGCGGAGCGGAGCTGGGCGAGGCTCCGGCGCGGCCCCGAGCAGCCGCATCCCGCCCCCGCCCCCCCGCTCTCGGTCGGGATTTTCCAGCGGCGCCGCCGCCGTTAGAGGGCGGCACCGGGGGCTCCCCGCGCCCCCCCCGGGCTGTGCCGGGCGGGGGGAGACGGGACCCCCCCGGCAGGGCTCCGTTCTCCTCCATCCGCCTCTTTTCCAGCCTCCGCACAAACGCCGGGATCTGCCCCGTCCCCGTGTCCCGGGACGCACCTGCCGCTCCCCACCGGACCGGTCGCTCCAGACCGAACCTGCCCCTCAAACCGAACCGGTCCCTCCAGGCCGAACCGGCCTTTCCAGACCGAACCGGCCTTCCCGACCGAATCTGCCCCCCGAGAGCCGCCCGGTGCCGCCCCCATGTCCTTGGGGACCCACCCGAGGCGCGGCAGCACCGGCTGAGCCCCGGGGTGCCCCCGGGATGAGTGGGACCCTCACGAAGACCCCTCTGCAGCTTCTGCCGTGTGCTCAGGCCACTGTCACCCACCGGGGTCACTGTCACCCACCAGGGTCACTGTCACCCAGCGAGGTCACTGTCACCCACCGGGGTCATTGTCACCCAGCGAGGTCACTGTCACCCACTGGGGTCACTGTCACCCAGCGAGGTCACTGTCACCCACCGGGGTCACTGTCACCCACTGGAGTCACTGTCACCCGCCGGGGTCACTGTCACCCACCTCCCAGCTGGGGCACCCTGGCCTTCTGGGCATCACCCCAAGGGGCTGAGAATCCCCACAAGGCCACAGCTGGACAGTGACCACAGCTGGACAGTGACCTCAGCCCTCTTGTCCCAAGGCCACCCTCTCAAGGTCACATTGCTTGAACAAAAAGGGACCCGGAGCCCGGGGACATTCCCTAAAGGAGAAACGGCCCCGGGCACCACCAGCCACGAGAATGGGATGTGGAGAGTGTGAGACTTAAAGAGCTGGAGCTGGGTCCCGAGGGACCCCTGAGCAGTCCCCAAGGGACCCCAGCCAGCAGGACCACCCTGGGGACAAATGTCCCTCTCCACTGATGGCTTCACTGCAGGACGTGGCACTGGCCACCAGCATTGGGTTCATTTGGCTCAGTTCAGGGACAAACCAGATCATCCACCCGGGATGAACTCCTCTCATCTTCCTTCCCACCACCACTCACCCCTGAGCATCCCCCAAAACACATCCCTCCCTCCCAGCCGCTGCCACTCTGTGATCCCTGTCACCAAAATCCTTTGGGTTCCCAAATTAAGGACAAGAAAATAATAGTTTGGGGTTTCAACGTCCTGTAAAGGGTCTTGGCAGCTTCTCCTGGGACTCAGGCTGGTTCTGAGCCTGGGAACCCCCCCTGCCTCCCCCCAGTTCCACATTTCCGCATTCCCGGTATTTTTATTAACAAATGAAGTTAAATACATGGAAATGCTGCAAATATTAAAGTGCCATTCCCCACTTCCCAGTGAAGAACAAGGAATTTAATTCATTCACTAAAACCCACACGAAGGTGATTTGTTTGCTGCAGGTGCTGACAGAAAGCAGCGCCAAAACCCTTGGCAACCCTCAGGGAAACATCCAATGGTGGTGGAGTTCAGCACAGCCCACCCCTGGGAACGGAGAGGCAGGAGACAGAGGGATCCAGGTGGAATTTCTTTATTTACACTGCAGGAGGCTCCCTCCTGGAGCTACTTGAGCGGGATGAAGCGGGAGGAGTGGGTGGCACCGATGCCGGGCCGGCCGTGCTTCACCGGCTTGTACGTGATGGAAAACTCGCCCAGGTAGTGGCCGATCATCTCGGGCTGCAGGGGGAGAGATCCGTGCTGGGGACAGTGCCAGGGGACACGGGGACATCCCCATGCCATGCCATGCCATCCCATCCCCTCCCCATCCCATCCCATCCCATCCCATCCCATCCCATCCCATCCCACCCCATCCCCTCCCCATCCCATCCCATCCCATCCCATCCCACCCCATCCCATCCCATCCCCATCCCATCCCATCCCATCCCATCCCATCCCATCCCATCCCACCCCACCCCATCCCATCCCAGGGCTGCCAGGAGCCTGTTATTCCAGTTATTCCAGCCCTGCTCCTCCTGGGGAGGTGACACAGGAGCCACAGGGGCATTTGTGCCCTTCCAGGTGGGATTTAATACCAGATAGGAGCAAGAAATGGCATTGAATCCCACTGGTGGTTATCAAGTGACAGCACCCCGTGGGTAATTCCACTCCTGGGAAAGCTCAGGGATCTGTTTCAGGCTGGGAGGCAGGGCTGAGCACATGGATCACTCCACAGCCGTTTCAGCGCTTCTGAGACCCCTGTGGGAGCTGGCCTTCCCTGGGATGACACCTCCAGGTGTCCCTCTGAGCCAACCCCGCTCCAAGGAGGAGCCTGGAGCCCCCCAGCCACAGGGAACGAGCAGGATTTACAAAGAGCTACAACAGCTCAGTGTGAGAGCCACCAGCTCACCTTGATCTCCACCTGGTTGAAGGTCTTGCCGTTGTAGACGCCCACCATGCTGCCCACCATCTCGGGCAGGATGATCATGTCCCTCAGGTGGGTCTTCACCACCTCGGGCTTCTCCATGGGCGGCGCCTCCTTCTTGGCCTTGCGCAGGCGCTTGAGCAGCGAGTGCTGCTTGCGGCGCAGGCCGCGGTTCAGGCGCCGCCGCTGCCGCGCGCTGTACAGCTGCATCAGCTGCTCGCTGCAGGGGACAGGGACAGCTCAGGGACAGCTCAGGGACAGCCCAGGGACAGCCCAGGGACCCCAAACCCAACCTGGGGAACAGCCCAGGGACACCCCAACCCAGCCTGGAGAATGTGCTGTACAGCTGCATCAGCTGCTCGCTGCAGGGGACAGGGACAGCTCAGGGACAGCTCAGGGACCCCAAACCCAGCCTGGGGACCAGCCCAGGGACACCCCAACCCAGCCTGGAGAATGTGCTGTACAGCTGCATCAGCTGCTCGCTGCAGGGGACAGGGACAGCTCAGGGACCCCAAACCCAGCCTGGGGACCAGCCCAGGGACCCCAAACTCAGCCTGGAGAATGTGCTGTACAGCTGCATCAGCTGCTCGCTGCCAGGGGGACAGGGACAGCTCAGGGACACCAACCAGAGCATGGGGAACAGCTCAGGGACCCCCCACCCCAGCCTGAGGACCAGCCCAGGGACCCCAAACCCAGCCTGGGGACCAGCACAGGGACATCCCAACCCAGCCTGGGGAATGTGCTGTACAGCTGCATCAGCTGCTCGCTGCAGGGGGACAGGGATGGCTCAGGGACAGCTCAGGGACCCCAAACAGAGCATGGGGAACAGCCCAGGGACCCCAAACCCAGCCAGGGGGACAGTCCAGGGATCCCGAACTGAACCTGGCGAACAGCTCAGGGACAGCTAACCCAACCTGGGGAGAGCCCAGAGACCCCACAGCCACAGTTACCCAGACAGAGCCTGGGGAACAGCCCAGAGACCCCCAAACCCAGCTTGGGGAACAGCCCAGGGACCACTAACCCAGCCTGGGCTACAGCCTGGGGAGAGCTTAGAGATCTCACAGCCAGAGTTACCCAGACAGAGCCTGCGGTACAGGCCCAGGAGACAGCCAGGGACCCCAAACTGAGCCTGGGGTACGTCCTGGAGAGACCCTCAAGAGCCAAGGTGAGCCGAGGTACAGCCCCGCGGAGACCCAAAAGTTTGCGTCAACCAGACTGAGGTGGGGTACACAGCAGAGAGACGGCCGGGGACCCCACACCCTCAGCATCACCCGAAGCGAGCCTGGAGCAGGGCGCCGGGACCCCACTGAAGGACTTTAAACAGTCCCAAAAGCAGCAGCTGAACACCCAAACCGCCGGTACTTGAACACAAACTGAGCATGAGGCAGAACCGGCTCCCCCGACCCCCAAACCCCCACCAGCCCTTACTAGGACATGTCGAGCAGCTGGTCCAGGTCCACCCCGCGGTAGGTGAATTTGCGGAAGGTTCGCTTCTTCTTCTGCTCCACCTCCGCCTGCAGCGGGACAAGGGGGTCGGGTCAGGGCCGGGGGTCGCGGCCGCGGGGTAGGGGAAGCAGGGGATTCAAGGCCGCGCTCCCCGCCCCGCACACGGAAAGGCTGCGGCCCCACCGAGCTCCGTGGGGCGCCCAGACCGCTCCCTCCCCTCAGCCCCGCTCCCGCCCGCCCGGGGAACCCCCGCAGCGCCCCGGTGAGGCCCATTCCCCATCCCCCAGAGAAGCCCCGAGCCCCGGGCGGCGCCGCCGCGGCGGGTGAAGCGCGGATAGCGGCGGATGGAGCCCGATGGCGCCGGCGGGGCCTCCCCCGCACCCACCATCTTGGCCTGGGCCGCTCGGAAAGGCCGCGCTCGCGCCGGAAGCGGCGGATCTCGCGAGAGCGGCGCGGGCGGAAGGGGCGGGGAAGCCGCGGCCGGGAGCGCTTCCGCCCTCAGTGCCCTTAAAGGGGCCGCGCCCGCAGCCCGGGGACACCTGAGGGGGACGGAGATCTCCTCATCCCCCCGAATCTGCCCCGGGTGATCCAGGGAAATCTCGGGTTTCAGAGAAACCGCTCCTTCCCGCTGGGCCAAGGTGGAACCCAGCAGTGACAGGTCACAGCCCCCCGGGCCTCGCAGCCACCCCAGGCCAGCTGTGAGCATCCCGCGGTTTTTGGGAAGCCGCCCGAGTGTTTCACCCGTGGGAGCCAGAGACAGGCCGGGTGTGGCCCCGCAGAACCGGCTCGTTCAGCACCGGCAGGAGGTCCCAGATCTAACGGCCCACACGGGCCTGGAGGAGCCGGTTCTGCACGGACAGGAGCCAAATCCAAAGGCTTTTATCCCAGAAGAGGTGAAGGTGTTGGGTGTGCTCTGCTCCAGGTGTCCCCAGGGTGGTGCTGTGCCATTTCCATGGTCTCACACTCCTGAGGGGGATCCCCTTGGTCTCAGAAGTGACACCTGCACAGGCATCCCTGTGCCAGCAGGAATTTCGAGCTCATGGATTTAACAGAGTGAGGAGCAGAGCCACGAGGATTTGAGCCCGGAGGATTCACACACAGCGAGCAGAACCAGCACCACACAAAATACAAAATTCCCTCTGAACAGATGCAATGACCTCCACAGCACAGACACATCCCAACACAGCCCCACCTCCACCTCATTAACAGTGATTAATTACACCAGGTCCAAGCCCTTCACCACATCAGGCTGGATCCAAGTTCTTCAAGGAGGATCCCTCCCCAGGTCAGCCCCACGCAGCTGTGGCTCCCTGGCAGTGCCACCCTGCACAGGGCACACCACAAAGCTGCCCCAAGGACTCCCAGGGACTTCTCCACAAAACCCACACTCACAAAAGCAAAAAAACCAAAAACCCAGAAAAATGGAGACAGGCTGGTGTTTCTAATCCAAAGGTTCTTGTCTTTATTCAAACCAGGGCTTGGCACTGCTCAGCGCCAAACGCACCAAAACCTTTTTTGCCTGAGGGAAATCCACATCTGGCCGAGGCCTCGGGAGGGGGAGGCAGGTGGAGCCTCTGAGCAGCTCCTGCGCCCGCCCCGGCCCAGCTCCGCCCCCAGAACAAACAGCAAAATACACTCAGCAGGTTTCTGTCAACTCCCAGAGTTTCGGAACCCTCCGCCCCAGCACTGCCGTGGGGAGGGAGGGAGGGAGGGGCTGCAGCTCTTCCCCCGCCTCCGACAGCACTCACGGAAACCCTGTTTTAAATTAAAAAATAAGCCAGCATACATAGTAGAAAATTTCTCTTAAAAATTTCACAATCTGTAAATGTATATATTTTTTTTTCTTTTAAACATAAAAGTTTACAATATACGGTAAAACAAAGGCTCAGGAAAAATAATTTCAAAAAAAAGAAACCTGAAGTTTTGAATTAAAGCTGAAGACATTTTTAAAACCCTGTAATTTGAACCAGTGACATTTTCTTTATTTGTGCTGATGGGTTAGAGAAAGGAAAAATCTTTAAAAACTGCAGTCCAAACACCCACAGCTCTGCCTTCAGAAGCCATCTGCCCCCAACCCCCTCCCTCCCCCCCAGAAGAAAAAAAAAACTGTTGTTAGGTTTTTCTTCCATCAAGTAATGTGATTGTCACAAGTTCAGAAGTCTGGGATCCCGGGCTTCAGCTGGGCCCAGAGGTCCCTGTGGGCAGCACTCACTCCCTGATTGGCAGCCCAGGCTAGCGCCGGTAGGGGTGGAATCCTTGCACGTTGTGGTTCTGTCCCCGCCCGAAGCCGCTGCCGCCGGCCGGGGGGCCGCTGGATGGCTGCACCGAGGGGCCTCCGTAGGGAGGGGGCTGCTGGCTGGGATCAGAGAAACCTTGTCCAAAGCCACTCAAGTCTTGTCCATACCCTGGGGAGAAGGGAAAGGCACAGGATGAGCTTCCGTGGGTATGAATCCCACACCTGACAGCGCTCCCTGCGAGGAACACAGCCCAGAACAACACCTGGGTCCTGCAGGGATCTTCCTTTTCTACAAAAAGCAAAAGGAACAGGTGTGCAGAAAGGGGGAGCTGTGTTTGGGGTAACCCCAGCCAGGCTGGCAGCTCAACCATCTGCTCACAGCTTTGGGTTGCTTGGGTGCAGTTTGATTTTGGGTTGGGATCTGCACCACAGGGCCACTCTGGAGTGAGCAGAATTTAGGGATAGGGAGAAAAACAGGGGTTTCCTTTCCAAGAGAAAAGAAACCTTGTCCAAAGCCACTCAAGTCTTGTCCATCCCCTGGGGAGAAGGGAAAGGCACAGGATGAGCTTCTGTGGGTATGAATCCCACACCTGACAGCGCTCCCTGCCCAGGAGGAGCAGCAGCCCTGGGGTCCTGCAGGGATCTTCCCTCCTCACAGAGAAAATGGGCAAAAAGCAGAAGGGAACAGGTGAGCAGGAAGGGGGAGATGTTTTTGGAGTAATGCCAGCCAGGCTGGCAGTTCAACCATCTGCTCACAGCTCTGGGGTGCTTAGGAGCAGTTTGATTTTTGCACCACAGGCCACTCTGGAGTGAGGAGAATTTAGGAACAGGGAGAAAAAACAGAGGTTTCATTTCCAAGAGAAAAGACTGGCTGGAATCCCTGCTACCAACACAAAATTTACAACTGAGAAATTGAGAAATTTAATTCAAATTCTCCTAATTAAATATGACTCTTAATCCTGGCATCAGTGCCAGCCCCTGCTCTGAAAGATGCTATTAAGGCTCCTAATTACCAAGAGCATTTCTGCAGTGCTGCCTCTCTCAGTGCAGGCTTAGAGCAGGTTTAACTCTCTTAATCCCAAACAAAGTCTCTTAGCACATCTTCAGCAGTTCAATTTCAAGCTCTGCCTGTCCCTCAAGGACTTGCTGGCACTAATGAGCACTAAAACAGCGAGCTCAGGCTCTGGGAGCTGCAAACGCTCCTCCTGGCATTTGTTCAGACACAGATAAGCAGGAGGCTAAAACTACAAGGGGATTTGCCAAGGGGTGAGGCTGGGAGTGGAAAAACACAACCCTTGAGTTGCTCTCCCTGCACACAGTGCTGCAAAGCACAGGGCTCAGGGTGTTTATGATGGAGGAAACTCACAGCAAACACCTGCAGAGCCACTCAGGCCTCACTGGGCGCCACACCTGGCTCTGCTCCAGCCCCTCTGCTCCCCTGGGCTGTGCCAGCTCTGTGGTTTGATGGATCACCAGGATAAAGCCTGGCCTGGCACAGCTCAGTGTGGGGTTTTACCCAGCTGGGAGAGCTGCAGTGCCCTGACACAAAGCCCAACACCTGAGCCCTGTCCCTGCCTCTCACCCTCTCCAAGAGCCCCAGCGAGGAACACCAGGGAACCTTCCCAGGACCCGCCTGAGGCTCCTCCCTGGCCTTGGGAGGGCAGACAAAGCTTTGGGGTGTGGCCTGAAGGGTGTGGAGCAGACAAACCCATCCTAGTCAGAACTGAGGGGACAGCAAGGATAAGCCTCAAGAGTGCCCTGCACTGAGATAATGAATTTTTAATTATTTTAAATGAATGTAATTAATTTGATTTTGCAGGGTGAGCGTTAGTGCTGACACTCATGCAGGGTGCACACACTGAAGGATTTAAGACAATGCCCATTGCTCATTAAGGGAACTTTGTGGCTCTTTAAAGCCCACAAGCTTTACACATTTATGTAAATATATGCAAATCAGGGACACTTCCAGGGATGGGGCAGCCACAGCTTCTCTGGAAAACCTATGCCAGGGTCTCAACAGCCTCACAGTAAATAAGTTTTTCCCAATATCCAGTTTAAACCTATTCTTTTCCAGATTGAAGCCATTCCCCTTGTCCTGTCACCACAGCTCCAGATGAAGAGTCCTTCTCCATCAGATCCTTCCTAAACTTGCAACACCTCCCAAACTCTGGCTGCTCCTCACTGATGTAACTGGCTGTGCAGGGATTTGTGCTTTATTTAGAAGAGTCCAACCCACTCCAAAAAGAGTCTGCAAAGAGCCAAGTTCTGGCAGGACAAGAAAAACTTTTGAGTCACAAGGGCAAAACTATCCATGAAATCAGCTGTGTAAGAAACAAATGAAAAAACATTTCAAACTCATCAACATGAGAACATGCTGCTTCACAAACACATCTCAAAGGCTCATCTTCCTTCAGAGGCTGCTTTCCATTGCTGGGACTTAAAGAAATATTTAATATTTCTTTAAATATTATCTATTTAAAGAAATGTTGTGAAGTTTTCATCTCATAGCAGTTTCTGCAGGAACTTGAGGCAGCAGTACCACATGGAGAACGTGTTCCAGCAGGGAACAGCCTGAATCCACGGGGCTGCTGCATCCAAAATTCCCTTCAGAAGTAAAAACTGACCAATTACAATCTCTTAAAAACCACATTAGTACAGAGCTCTTTGGAGAGATCTTATTTGGAGAACACTGCTGAGAAACAGGGCTGAGAGGAGCAAGATGAGAATGAGAATTCCCTCTGAGCTCCCTCAGGGAGCAGCAGCAGAAATTTCACTCTGGGGCACAGGCACTTGTCTAGCAATTTTAAAAAGAATTTGTTTTTTGTAGCACTGCCTGCCTGCTGTAAAACTTGTTAGCTCAGTGCCTTCTACCTCAAAGGTTCCTACAGAGCACAACAAAGCTTTGTACAGAACTGCACCTCCAGAGAGATGGGGAAAGGATGAGAAAAGGGAGGAAAAGGCACCAGTTTGGATCCTTACACATGCACTACCTGTCTCTCCATGCTGCTTTTACTTTTTAAATCTGTTCTCCAAGGTATGGAGACACAAAAAAAACAAAAGTTCACTACAAGCTCTGCAAAGCTCTTGGATTGGAAGTTTTAGCTATAGGTTTGGGGAGAGTGGAAACAGGAATTCATCCTGGCAGTGCAGGAATCCCTGAAGCTTATTTTACAGCACAAAAGCAACACTTTAGAGCTAAGAAAATTCCCTCTGGCTAGAACATTGCATGATTTAAGGATGGCTTGAGCTGGTGGGAGCATTTCCATCCCTGGAGAAATGCCTGCAGCAAACTGTGTCCAACACTCTGTAGCCAGGACTAAAGGGAAAGGGGATAAATGGCAGCAGTTACTCACCAAACTGACTATAAGGGAATTCTGGCTGAGCAGTCGGGGGTTTGCTCATGTCCTGAGTTGCCTGAGATGGTGGTGGTGGTGGAGGAAAAGCGAGTGGTGCTGCCCCTGGAGTGGCAGGTGGAGGGGGGACTCCAGGGGGGGCAAACTGGTCAGGTGGAGGAGGTGGAGCACCATAACTAAAACCTGGAAGGACACAACAGGTGAACATCAACATCCTGCTTGGCTTTAGAGAGGGTACAATTTAAAACCAACATTTCTGAGGCTATTAAACCCCAAGTGTTTGTAACCAGTGGCTGCACAGATTCACCTTGACACATTGGTCACCCCCAAGGCCCAAAGATCTCAACAACACACCTTGCCCAGGTGGGAGAAATGTCCCCCAAAAGGCAAAGCACAGAGAGCACAGAGAAAGGGATAAAGCAGAACTGGGGACCAAACTCTGTGCTTACAGACTTGAGAAGTGAGGAGGAAGCCAAATTATCCAAGATTTTAGGAGGAAAAAGTGAAAACTGGATACAACTTTCCACTTTCTTTTTAAACCAGGTTTGCAATAGACTTTTGAAATGGTGGCCTGAGAGGTAGGTGCTAAAATCCTATTTGTATTTCCAGTCCCAGTTGTGACCTTAATTCCTTAAGCTCCTCCAAAAAACCCTGCCTGTGTTTGGCCCAGGTCACCGGCAGTGAGCTCTAAGTTTTCTCTCAGATATCCTAACAAAGGTCCACAATGTATCTAAATTTATTTAGCAACACAGATTTAAACTAGAGAACAGAAATTATTACTGCAGCCAAGAATAAAATAATCCAAGAAAAAAATAATGCTGTAGTTAATTGTAGCTCTGAATATATAATCTGGGAAAATATTTAAGGATAGATGAAACACAGGGGGAAATCCAAGTCCAGCAAACAATGAGGAAAAGCTGGATGTGCTCCAGCTCCTGGGGGTCACTTACTAAATGGTGGAGGGGTGCCATAGCCCTGTGGAAATCCTTGTGGAGGTGGGAATCCCCCAGGAGGTGTGGAGACTATGTATGAGGTAAATGGTGGTGGTGGGGGAGGAGCTCCTCTGCCTGGAGGAGGGGGTCCATATCCACCTGGAAAAGGAAGAGAAAACCAAAAACTGAAGCCAGATGAATACCAAGGAGCTGCTGCTGGAGTCAGCTTCCTCTAGATGGGGTAAGGCTGTTGGGTGGATTTCAAATGCAGGTTCAGCCTTCTATGAATCCTCACTTTGGGAAATATCTGTCCTCCAAGTATCCCCACTGTAAATAATTGTAGTTTAGCATGCAATCCCTTGGTAACAAATTAATGTGGCTGGAACAGCAGGATGTGTGTCAGCTCCCATTACTGAGCTGCTAAGAAGCCACTGTCTTCCCCTCTGTTCTTCCAGGACAAATTCAATCAAGCTTTTAAATCTAGGTTAAATCCTACAGAAATCCAAAAATCACTGTGAATGCTCAAAGAAGCTGCACCCGTGCTTGGGAGGATTTTTTTCCTTTCAGAATTGGTCCCATATAATGTACTTACCAATTGCCTGTCCAGCTGGCACCCACATCCCTACAAGAGAACAAATAAAAGAGCCTTAGACATCAGTGAAGCTGCATATGATGCAAGAAGAAGGATTTGGCTCTGGGATAGATTGGGTATCCTCCCCATGTCCCTTACAGAGCTATTTTTATGGCCTAAGCAACATTGTGGGACTATTTCTGAATGTGTAATTCTGGAAAGACTCTGAATCATTCAGCAAACGACACTCAGAAAAGACAGTAGTTCCCAAACCCAAATCAGACGGAGCATTCGAGAGCTGCCACATACCAAGTACAAGAAATTACAGCACTACAGAGAACAAAACCCTGGAGAACCCCAGCAGACTACACATCCAAGGGATTCTTAATTTACTACCAGGTTTATCTGAGTTATTTTTGCAGTTTTTGAAGCATAAAAAAGCCCTTCCCATCCCTTGTGCAGTGCTGAGATTGAAGGATAAATGTGCTCGTGTCTGACATTAATCTTTCCAGGAGATCAGATATCATTTTCCCTACTAATCACTGCATGGAAAATAATGGGAGTTTCTCAGTTTGCAGATTAGCACATCTGTGCACAATGTCAACCCTCAGCTGCAGCTTTCAAGTTAATCAGCACCGTGGGGAAATGAGCAATCCCTGTGCTGCACTTCCATCCATGGAGCGGGGATGGAGCAGCCACGCTCCCTGCAGCCCCCCCAGGTGAACATTTCTCATCTCTCAGAGCAAGCAAGTCACAGCAACTCAATTATCCCTCTGCATTTCTCCAGAAGTTATCAAAATTGCCTTTGGATGAACTCAGCATGTTTATCCTGCCTCTGGAATCTCAGGGGGGTTGCAGCCATCAAACCCAGGCTGCTCCCGAGCCCCGCAGGGCTCCTGGTGTGCACTGAGTGCTCTCTGCACCAGAGCTGTCTGGTGCTTCCCCAAGCTACATTAAGCAATAAAATTCAAAGGCAAGGCCATCCATTTCCCCCTCATCCCTTTCAGATTTTCCTGATAACTTCCTTTGAAACTGCCTCATCCTTGAAAAGCCATTTTTCAGCCAAATTTGTCATTGGGGTGTTGTACAGAACTCACTCCACAGCTGGAGTCACAGCTGGAGCCTTCCCAACAGCTTCTCTGAGTTCCCCCAACCCATGGGGACTCCATGTGGGGAGAGGCAGCTCCAAAGGGGAACAGGTGGGACACACCTGGGACACGTGCCAGGCTTGGCACTGCCTTCTGCCAGTGAAACGGATTTTTGGGAAAAGCAGTGAAAAAACCTTACAAAGGACTGGGGGGTGGGAATCTATGGGGGGGTGGGAATCTATGGGGGGGTGGGAATCTATGGGGGGGGTGGGAATCTATGGGGGGGGTGGGAATCTATGGGGGGGGTGGGAATCTATGGGGGGGGGTGGGAATCTATGGGGGGGGTGGGAATCTATGGGGGATGCTATCAGGGAGATAAAGCTGGGAACAACATCTAGACCAGAAAACCAAAGTAGAGTGAACTGAAAGGGCCAGACAGGGAGGGGGTGGGAACCTGGGCAGGGTGGGCAGTACCTTGGGGTGCTATGAGGGAAATAAATCTGGGAACAACATCTAGACCAGAAACCCAAAGTGGAGCGAGCTGGAAAGGCAGGGGGGTGGCACCCTAGCAGGGTGGGCAGTAGCTTGGGGTGCTAACAGGGAAATAAAGCTGGGAATAATATCTAGACCAGAAAACCAAAGTGGAGCGAGCTGGAAATGCTGGACAAGGAGGGGGTGGCACCCTGGGCAGTAGCTTGGGGTGCCATCAGGGAAGTAAAGCTGGGAATAACATCTAGACCAGAAAACCAAAGTGGAGCGAGCTGGAAATGCTGGACAGAGAGAGGGTGGCACCCTGGGCAGGGTGGGCAGCACCTTGAGGTGCTATCAGGAGATAAAGCTGGGAACAACACCTAGACTGGAAAACCAAAGTGCAGTGAGCTGGAAAGGCCAGACAGAGAGAGGGTGGCACCCTGGGCAGGGTGGGCAGCACCTTGGGGTGCCATCAGGGAAGTAAAGCTGGGAATAACATCTAGACCAGAAACCCAAAGTGGAGCAAGCTGGAAAGGCAGGGGGTGGCACCCTGGGCAGCACCTTGGGGTGCCATCAGGGAGGTAAAGCTGGGAATAACATCTAGCCCAGCAACCCAAAGTGCAGCGAGCTGGACAGGCCGGACAGGGAGGGGGGTGGCACCTGTCAGGGTGGGCAGTACCTTGGGGTGCTAACAGGGAAGTAAAGCTGGGAATAACATCTAGCCCAGAAACCCAAAGTGCAGCGAGCTGGACAGGCCGGACAGGGAGGGGGTGGCACCTGTCAGGGCGGGCAGTACCTTGGGGGCCGTAGCCCTGCTGCCAGGTCGGAGGGGGCTGCCCTGCCCAGCCGTTGGCAGCGCTTGGCATGATCCTGCTCCCCCACTGGCTGGCCCCCGGCGGCCCCGGAGTTTGGCTCTTGCTATCCCGAGGCTCGGCGCGTTTCACCTCCACCTAAACAAACAGAGGCAGCGCTCAGCGGGGCTGGGGCGGCCCCGCGCCCCCCGGCCCCTCACACACACCCGCAGGTACACTTAAGACTACACTTAGCATCTTATGACTTATGTCTAAGTACTTAATTATTAAAAACTTAAGGCCAGTAATTTTACAATGTTTCTCAGGTACAGTGTAGGTGATGGTAAGGCATTACAAGTCCTACTGTTGAGGGATTCCGAGAAAAGCATCCTACAAATCGCTTCGGTCTCGTTGGCTTTAATCTTAAAACAGCAGTACCCTCTTACAGCAGCTCTGCACTTAAAACAGCAGAATCTTGGACATTAATGACAGACTGATTTCATGTTCGAGGCAGGAAATACAAAGATGATGTTTTCAGTTAAAAAACCAGAATTTTGAGTGAAGAGGCTGCTCTGAAAAAGGGTACTAATGCTTTAACCAAACATGTTTGGGGTCCATTTGGAAGTGACAGTTTAACCCACCCCAACTAACTGCAATTTCAGCTCTGCTCATACCTGAGAAACACACATTTTTTGAGATTTTTTTTTTGTATTGTTGTATTTTTTTTTAAAACTTAAGATTTTATTTAAATGTCTAATGGAAGATAAAGACTTACCTTCCCCAGGCTAACGCTTAAAGAATCTCAGTTAACTCAAACAATGTCAGAGGGAATGGATGTGATAAGAGAATCTTACATTACATCTAACAAAAAAGTAAACAAACATGCAAGTAATAAAAATGGACAGTTGAGTCAATAAGAAGCAATCTTCATACTGTGTTAAGTCAGTGACAAAACCCCTCCTGTTTTAAAAATCAGTAACCACAGTGCTTAACTTATTTCATTCCAAGATAAAATGTCCTAGTGTTCCCAGCCATGGAATAAGTGCATTTGACCTACTTAAAATAAGCTGCACATTCAACATAAACCTCTCAAGAAAAAAAAAATCCAGTTCTGATTTAATGAAACCCTCTCAGCACTAGCTGAATTTGAGGCTTTTTTTTTTCATGATTAATTTTAATGGGTGCCAGAGTACAAAGAAAATAAATCTCAATCATCAATGGGCCTGAGTAGTATGGAAAATAAAGTATTCAGAATTCTTCCTGCCATGTCTTAAAAGCCATTCATGTTGGAGAACAAACAGGAAACAGGCACAAGGCAAGGACAAAGCCCCCCACACCCCCCCTGCCAATGCCCCAAGGACATGAGACATGACAGCAACCAAATCTCTGTCAGCTCAAGGCCCTTCCACAGAGGAACCAAGGGAATTTTTCAAAGGACTCAAATTAATGAGTCTTAACACATTTGCCTTGAGGGAATTCGGTTATTGCTTACAAAAGCAGAGGCCTTCTTGCAATTTTAATTTTTTCCCCCTCCTTTCAACAACATATGGATTCATTTCAGCAATACCTTTTTAATTACTAAAAAAGACAGAGATACCATTTTTAAAGCAGGCATGATTAGGCAGTGAAGGAGAGAGCAGGGGATCTGGAGCTCATTAATCCTTGTGGAAGAATCCCATTAATTTTTCAGTGCACACTTGGAAGCAGGGAACTGCCAAAGTGAGGACTGAAAATTCCCTATGCAATAGGGAGGTTCAAATTCCACATCTGCCTAGAGCCCAGCTTATCCCAAGAACTGAGGCAACTCTATTAATCTGAGCTAAAAATCCCTGAATCCTGATTTTATTTTTTTTTTGTCACTGAAAGGGGGGGGGGGGGAAGGGCAAAAATCAATTATTTCAGTTTGGAATTGGGTTTGTTTGGGGAACACAGAGAACTCCAAGTCCCAGTGCTGTGTCAGCAGCAAAGCAATGAGGGGACATCCAAGCTCACACTGGGCTCTCCATCCTCTCCCAGCACCTTGTGGATGTTTTATCTTTTGTTCCCATTTGGATCTGCTGCTTTGTGGGATCACCTCCCACTTTAGGGTTTGCTGAAGGGCAGATCAGGGAATCTTGGGGGATACAGGTGATCCTTACACACCCCTGTGTGATTTAAACACCTGGGAGTGTCACACCAGGAACCAAGAACTGATGTTCTGGATCCCACAAGTCCATTCCTTTGTTCCCATTCTCAGGAAATCACCCAGCCCTGCACCCCAAAACAGGTTCACAGGAATGAAAGGCAATATTACACTGCCAAATGAACCAGAACTCCACTGATAACACAGAGTGTGTCCCTTGCTAGCTAAGGAAAGGCTTATGAAATATCAGCAGATAAAAGACTTTAAAGACAATTAAAAACTCACACAATGCAATAATTTAAGGAATGTGAGAATCTTCTGTGTCTCCCTGAATGCCCCCACTTCAAGTTTAGCAGCTTTAACATTTAGTTTAAAATCTGGATATACCTTAAAGCTGTGCAAGGATTTAAATTTACCAGAATTTCCCGTGGTTCATTTTTCTTTAAATTACTCTTTTCCCTATATTTAAAACTTGGGTGTCCTGCAACAATTTATTTTGCTTTCAGGTTTGGGCTTTTTTTTCCCCACAGGTAAAAGTACATTCCTTGCTGAGTAATATCAAAGGAGCCTAAAAGATTCCTGCCTATCCAAGCCCCGTTTGCTGACAACACAGTATGAAGATGAAACAACCAGAGGTCACTTAACTGCATTGTGGTTAAATACTATATAGAGTACGTGGGTTGGTATCAAAGTTTCACAGTAAGTGACCCAATTTTTTAAAAAACCAATCCTTCAGGATGTTTTTTTTTCTCCCTTTTTCTTTTAAAGTTTAAGATTATATAAAGCAGATCATCTGACACCACCTCAAGATTTGAGTATCAAGTACACATCTGAAGGAGTGGTATCTTAAACCAAGCCTTGAAGAACTCGGATTTCACTGGGATTCTGCTTTTCCAACAGCTGGAAATCACTGATTTCTCTCCTTGCACCACAGCAGTGCTCAAAGCAGAGGCAGTGAGCACCAGTTCACCCCAGTGATGATGATCCCAGTTTATGTGCTCAGCCAGAGCAGCCCCCAGGTCTGTACACACAAGGCCTCACCCCAAGCAGAGCCCACAGCCTGAATCCTCAGGATTCCATCCCTCCCTTCCCCAGGCTGCCGCCATCCTCACTGCCCTTCTCCACAAACTCAGACTTTCCCCACCTCCATGGATAAAGCCTTGAATTTGGACTGCTGTGCTCTCCCATCAACAATTCAGTTGGATTGCCCAGTGAAATCGCTCGTTGTCCAAGACTTGGTTCTTTCTTAAGGTAAAATAAAACTACAACTACACACTTTTTTGCCCATGATGTCGTGAAAATGCATGTTGACAGCCTGGTCCACTGATTGTTCGTCCTCGAAAGTAATAAATCCAAAACCTAGCCAACGACGAAGAGTGAATCAAGGTAGCAGGGTGTTGTGACACAAAACAGGATGATGAACAGTATTAGGGGCAGACCAAGGGTTCAAGCAGGGGTTTCAGATAACGACACTTGTGTTCAATTGGCAAAAACTCTGAGGAAATTGCAATGGATACTTCCTGTGAAGAGGCTTTAGTGCCTCGTCTCGATTGCGCGCATGCAGCTTCGAGCTGAGCTCGTTAACCGGCTTTTAATTTGATTTTATTCCTCATCCACCTACCAGGAAATGGAAAAAAAACTGCTAAAATCAAAATATTTGTGGGACAGCAGATTGAAGTCAAGCAACTTTGCTGCTCCTCCCTTTGATTCAGCCTAATTTCCCAAGGAAAACCTATCATATATCCCTGTTCCCCAAAGCTGCAAAGCGACTTCCTCCCAATCCCTTAGCCCAGCTTCCAGTTAGGGAATATTTTCCATAGAAAAGAAAGTTAGTTTTGAAATGTAGCTGTTAAAGCATGAGAAATTTTACCACTCCATGGATGAATGAGAAGCTTCAGAAACTAACAACCTACATCAGAGGTTCTCAAGTTTTCCACACCTTGGAGAAAAAGCACAGAACAGGTGTTACTCCTTCCCAACAAGGCAGCCCCCTGTGAGGTGTTGCTCACACAGAACGTGGTGTTGCTGCCACGTCCCGAATCTGTTTCATTTCTTGTACTTCTTGCTGATTTCCTTTTGAAAAATCCACACACCTTCCCAATGGGTGGCTCATTCCCTTCCACCTGAGCACAGCCCTGGCTGCTGGCAGCTCAGCTGGATCCAGCAGCTTTTGATGCTTGGAGAAAAAACTCTGGGAAAAGAGGCAAAGCTGCCCTTTTGGAGGTCACTCTGAGAACCACTGCACGTAGGTTGTAGCTGCTGACACAGCCGAGAGAGTGGCAAAATAGTGGTTAATCCCCCAGGACAAGGCGGCTGCTTCATGCCATCACCCACTGGCTGCTGGTGGGGACAACCCAGGGCAGGGAGGGACACATGCAGTACAGGAATTGTGCCATTCTTTGGATTAGCTACGGAGGAGGGGAAAGGGGGGAGAGCAATAAAAATTAGAAAAAAGAAACCCGAGGTGCGGCGTGGGAAGCGTTTATGGAACATGGATGCGGTTCTGCTTTTCTGAAACCCAAGATTTCCCCCTTGGTTTGCGTTTTGCTTTGCAGCTAGTGCTGACAGCAGCCAAATCTTGCTCTAAAGCGTTACAGAATACAGATCTAGCACAGGAATGTCTCTCCACGCTTATCCAACTGCGTTGGGTAAGCCCAAAGAGGCCTAGTGTAGAGAAAGTTTATATATATATATATATATAAAAATACACAAAGATACAGGCCAAAATAGATTCCAGCAGGTCAAATTCTGCTGTCAGCAACAAGAGCAAAAGACATCACTAAAATAAACTGAAAATAAAAAGGAAAAAACTTGGCATTTCCCACACACAAGAGACTGGCAGTATAAACGAAGTTTTGTGGAGCTGTGATGAAAGCAGCCTCGAAGCTGAGAGCAGCATTTCATCACAATATATTTGTCTGAGTTAACCAGAAATCCGAGTGTCGGAGCCAAAGGAAAAGTGTTTGTATTTAAATCACGTTTAGTATTCCAGCCTTTGTCTAAAAAGAGATGGGGAAGAAAAACAATGGATTCCATCTGGATGTGAAGGTTGTTGTTAAATTTGATTCCAAAGCTAAAGGAGGGGAACAGATTGTGGGATGGGGTTGGAGGGGTGGAACAGGGAGAGGAAGGGTCATTGAGAAAAGCAATAAATACATTTTTAAAAGGGGATTTAAAAGGGTCAGACAGCACAAGATAAAGAAGAGCACAGAAATCAGAGTAACAGAGCAAAACTCCAAGGTGAAGTTTAAAGCAGAAGTGATGAAATCCACCACCTGCAGCTTTAGTTTTTGAAGGTCAGGACTCTGTTAAAGGCTGGAGAAATGAACTGCATCCAGCAGGAATCCAAGAGGACCAGAGCAGAGTGACAGAGCTGGTCTGCAGCCAAGAGAGGAGAAGAACAGAGCAAGAACCTGGAAATCCCTTCCCAGCTGTTGGAACCAGGAGAAGCTGAGACTGCACCAAAGCCACTTGGTTCCTTCAGAAATGTGACATGGTTGCTGTGCTTGGGGCTGTGGGAAGAGTTTGGATGAGGCAGAACTGGCAGGAGCAGGCAGGACTGGGAGGAAGCAAAGATCACATGGATACCTGACCCCAGTCAGCTCCTCAAGGACATCACCTGAGAATTTGGTGCCTCCTGAGGAGCTGGAGGTAAATGGATGCTACAGGGATGAGGAACAGGGATCATGTTCCCTCCTCCTAGCAGTAAACCAATGTGCACTTCCACAGGAAGGGTGGTAAAGTGAATGGGAAAAGGTAAAATTCAGAAGGGTCTAAGGAGAGATGGCACTGAATTGGCCTCTGGAATTTTATCTACAGTTATTAAAATGATAAGGGGACAGAACAGCAAGAGAACACAGAGAGAAGGCAAGAGAAAATGTGTTCTGGGAAGCACAACCAGGAGTACCCAACACAAACTCGAGGAATTTTTCCTAGCACCCCCCAGGGACTGCCAGGGCCATTATGGGAGATGTGTTAGTCAGCACACTAAAAAAAGCCAGGAACAGCACAGAAACAAAAGGCAGAGAGAGAGGATTCAAGAAGTGCTTAAGAAGTCTGATGAATTAGGGGAGGAAGTTTTCTGTGGGTGGAGACAAGACCTTTCCCCACCTGGCACTTGTGCTTTGCACCCCAAGCCCTCCTTTGCCTGTGTTGCTTTTAGTAGAGCTTGAAGCAGAGAAGCCATTAATTGAGACAGGATTAATCCAGACCAGGCATGATGTTTAAGTACCTTTTGCACAGAGGCTGCAAGGCTGGGATTAAATATTGCAAAGATAGAGATGATACAATAATTACTGAAATATTTTAGAACTTCAGCCCCAAATTACTTTTGAATGCCAGTGCCTTTGTCTCCTCTATCCAAAACCAGCTGCTCTAAAGCATTGAAACAGATGAATTTATGTGCTGCTTAAATCAAAGGTATCTGCTGGAAGAAGATTAGGATAGCTAAAGCAAGAAAACAAAAAAAACAAATATATTGAAACTTCGTTTACACTCCAATAAAAGACAAAGCCCGTCCCTCCTCTGACTGCGGAACTGGCCTGTACCTCTGTGATAAATTATCACCTAGAGAGAAGAAATCTAAAGAGATATCGTTAATCACAGTCAAACAATTCACAGAGAGAAAAGAAACAAAAAGAAGAACTTACTTAACATTACCATACTTTACTATGAAACACTTAAATATGTCACTAAGGATGTATGTCTAAATTAAAAATAAAACTAAGACTTAACAGCTTAATAAATATGAAGTGAAGGATATATTTCTTAATAATGAGGCAGAAGAGAAATGAAAAGTTCAGATGGCAAACTATTCTCTAGCATGTCCAACATGCTACAGGGTGGGAGCACAGCTAAGCTTCACGTGCCAAAATATTGCCTCTTCCTTGGCAAACAAATGGTGGATGCAAAGGGACGTGGGTGACATGGAATTGCTTCATATTTTGACCAAAGGTTCCCAGCTTGATTCAGTATCTAGAGAATCTTTCAGGTTTCTGGGGTTTTTTATTCTCCTCCCCTCTTAAAAAGCAATCTGGTATACAGGGATTGTATATCCCAATTAAAAATATACATATATATATATATTTCAGAATTATTTTGTGTTGTTTCAGAAGAGTTTTTCTTGAATTTGAGGTGAAGCCATTTAACCAAAACAAAAAGCAGGTGATGGATGGATTCTGTCCCGTCTCGTGCTCTGGCTGGAGCACCCCACATGCACTTACAGACCCAACGTACCTTTCATGTGGAACAGGAGGAAAATCTGCTGATTTTTCCCCCCTCAAAAGTACCTTAAGCCACAGGAGTGGCTTGAGAATCAAATTTCATTCAACTATTAAAAAAAAACCCCAACCCATCAATGAGCATGAAACATCTGAGTTGAAATGCACAGACCCAAGTGAAGCTGGAGATGAAGAGTCTAGACTTGAAGTGATGTTTGCCCAGTGAATTATTCTTTTTCCTGAGGCAACATAGGAGAAAAAAAAATAAATCTACCTTTTCTGATGGTGTGAAATAGTTTGCCATCTGACTATAGGAGAGTATGAAGAAATTTCAAGGACAAACTAGATCAGCCTTTACCTCGGGGCCTCTGTTTCTCTGCGTCATAGATCATTACAACTTCAGTGACCTGGAAGAGAGAAGGGAAATTCTACTCCCTGTGCTGCAAGGGGAGGGCTGGAACAGTCACCACCAGCTGGTTCCTGCTCTCTACCCACAAAGCACAAGCCAAGTGCAGCCATCATCCCAGCAACAGCACAAAAATAAGGAATACTGCTCTTCCTGGGAGTTTAGAAAGCCTGAGCTCATCTCTATTGTCTCATCACACTTGACATTTTAATTTAACATTGAGCTTTTGCACTATTTGTACCCACTCTACGGCCTATTACACACCCCAAAGGTTTCTTTTCCAACAACTCATCAGTGTAGCTTTTTAAAACAAGATTTTTCCCATTTTTAACCATTTTCACTTTTGCCATGAAAAGCAGCTTGAGCTGCAGGCATGTCTAGGAACATGCAGGGCTCCTCTGATTGAATTACTGGAGCACCAGGGAGGCCCAGAGCACCAGTTAAACCAATGCTTTAAACAGCTTTACAAAACCCCTCTAAGTTCTGGATGAGCAGCATCAGTGTGATTTTAACCTAAAAAAAGAAAAAATGGAAATTGCAAGCTGTTCAAAGGCTTCAGGATTATTCTCCTCAGAATGAGCACCACAGTGAGCTACAGTTTAAACAAAACCTGAGGTGTAATGTTTATGTCAACATTAAAAGAGCTGAAGGGAACTGCTCTGAAATCTCTCAGATGTAGAGAAGTGGTCACAAAATGGATGTGATTTTGTAAAATTGCATCTTCAAGACAATCTTAGGATATTTTTACTCGTGAGTAGAAATGAGTTTAAAGTCTGACACAATTTTATCTTTACTTACAAGCTAAAAACATTTGGGTTTGAGTTGCTGCACTCACTTGAGCACATCCTACTGGGGGATCACGCCATGGGACAATCAGTGCCACATTTGTCCCTCCCCTGGTCCATTTGGGTCCTCTTCACCCTGGCCTTAATGACCCAGCAATTACCAGGGCTGAAAAACTCAGTGCCTGCCTTGGGCTCTTCACTCTCGTGGCCACAAAACATTTGTGAGACTCCACTGCTCCAAAGGGACTCGTTACAACTCCAGGAAGATTTTCTGATTTCTATACTATGAGTAAAGTGCTACTACTTACTTTTAAGGGCACTTACAGTTGTGGCTGTTGCCTTCTACACCTGCAGGACATACCCTGTATCTCCCCAGCATCCAGGGCACAGCTGGAAAGCCAAGTCTGTGAGGAAGAGCCTTTTGAAACTACATCCCACAGCTGTGGAACGTGCTCCCTGTTTTTATTATTAGTCTACTGCAGCCTTTCAAGCTAAAGAAACAGTTGTTAGCTATTGCTTTTTGTGGTTTTTAAATGAATTATCTTAATGGAATTTTCAACACTGATTTAACTTGATAAACTTAAGAATTTGTTTCTCAATAAATCCTTTGCTGCCACTAAGAAATGTCAGAAAAAGGTTATTGGAAAAAGTATCAAAAACTACACTAAATGCCAATTAAGCTCATTTTTACCAGCACAGTCCTGAATTTAACTCACACAATCTTTAACTTCCTCAAACTTATTCACAGCTGAATTATTTAATTCAGTAGTTTATCATATGCCCCCACTTCCTTGAGGGCAGTGAGAGCTGGGATAAATGGGAATTAAAACTAAATAAAACTAAATTAAAATAAAAATACAGAAGATAGAGTCATTTCAGTCCAAGGTTACAAACTGAATTTAAAAGGTGCATGAGGAGCAGTTTGTCTCAGAATGGAGGTTCTAGGGACATCAGAACTGAGATTCCAGATGGTTTGAAAGCAGCTCCTGCTCCCCAAACAATGGCAGGAGACCCAATTTTAACCTATCTGTACACATAAGTCAAATACCAGGATCCTAAAATCCAGCCCATTGAGAGACTCACTGTTCCCAAAAAATAATCAGCAGACATTTTTTATTGCCCAGCTGAAAGTTATCAAGAGAAAGGGGGGTGAGGGTGGAAATAATAATAATAAAAAGAATCATTCTTAAGGCACCTCAGGAGTTTTTGGAAGGGACAGAATAATGCATCAGGTAGACTTAAACATGAGGAGACAGAAGCAGCAAAGTAAATTCCACATGAGCAGCAGGTTCTGCCAAGGGACATTTCCAGATGATGAATGTTCACTACAGTTTCTCACAAAATGCTTCAGGTGCCTCTCCAGCAATTTGTCCAAATTACCCCCAAATTTGACAGCTTGAGGAAAAGTGAGAGGAGGCAGCAGGGAGGGGAGACACCTTCCCCCCCCCAGGACTCACCACTCCGAACTTCTTGAAGTATTCCCTGAGCTCTGTCTCGCCACAGTTATGAGGAATCCCACCAACAAAAATTTTATTGGATTTATTGTTATCGCTCCTGGATCCTTTCTGCTAAATCAAGGAGGAGAAAATTCAGTCAGAAGAACAATAAGGGTGGCTGCTTCTATCATTTTACACTGAACCATGAACAGTGGGCTCTGGCAGGCTGAGGGGAGAGCTCCAGCCTTGAAGTGTCCCAGGCATGAAAGGGAAGCACATTCTGAGCTCAGGGGTTCAGTGTCCCCTGTTCTCAGAGGACCAGGAATGCAGGGCCTGAGTTCTGAGGCCATTGACTCATTCCAAACTGAAATCTGGTGAAGCTGCAGGGTGTGGAGTGGGCTGGAACAGCATCAGGCCTGCCAGTGCTCTCAAATCTGAACAACTCCACTAAAAGCATCACTAAGAGCTTAGGAAACACCACACCCAAAGTGACACTGCTCTGCACAGAGCCTGCCCATGGAAATCTGAACTAAAGGCACTTTTCAGAAATGAGATTTACACTCGAGTTCTGCCTTTAAAACATGGATGTAACCCAAAGGAACTCCAGAGGGTACTCAGGGATCTTTCCTTACCCATCCTTCCTTCGGCCGTGTCCGCTCCGGCTGCATCCCCCGAGGTGTGCATGGCTTTGGATCAATCTGGAAGAAGTTCCACTTTGGTCAGACTTCAGCAGAATTTTGCTTTAAAAGTTACATTTGTGGCAGCTGAACCCAGCCCTGCTGACATGCAGCTCCTCAGAGCTCAAACAACACAAGCCATGGAGTTAAGAGCAGCCTTACAATAAATCATTTAAACCAACAACCAGGTTAATTCTGACACTGTGCAAATAAGAAGCCAGAATTTAAAGCAAATCTTTGAATCTGGTGCAGGAAAATGAAAAGAAAATAAAATCAACTTACATTTCGGCCATCTAACGTATGAGGTCTGCTGGCCAGCACTGTTCCCACACAGTTGGGATCTTTAAATTTGACAAATCCAAATCCTCGAGATTGATTTGTTGTTTTGTCTTTCATTATTACACAGTCTACAACTTCTCCATACTGGGAGAAGTAGCTACGAAGAGTTTCTGTCAAAGAAAAAAAAAGCAAGTATTAAACAGAGCCAGATATTAACAACACCAGACTGTGTTTGCAATTATGAGACAACAGATCAGCAAACATGGAACACAGCTTCAAACTCATCTTTTGAAAATGATCACATCTTACTTCCTGTAAACAAATGGCAGACAACAGTTTATTTCCACTCATACAAATGGAAAACAGTAGGAAAGTGATTATAAAAAGGGTTGTGTGTTGAGCTGGCAAAAACTTCAGCACCAAACAATATAAACCTAAAAGTATTAACAGATATTAAAATATATCTATATAATATCATGTATCTGAGTTGTCTCTAGAGAAAGTTTTATTAATTAGCAGAGGAGGAGGCTCTCAGCCCAATCTGCTCCCCACAGCAATGCCTGTGAAGAGCTCCTGGCTGGGTTTCACCATGGCCCAACGCCTGCAGCACACGTTGCTCACCTTGTGTCGTGCTCCAGTCCAGGCCACCCACGAACAGCTTTCTGCAAACAAAGCACAGGGCAGCTTTAGGGGCTACAGCAGATGCTCCAACTGATTTAAGGCACAGCTCAGCTCTTCTGGACAGCTTTGGGGGTACCAGGACCTCCAACACGCCCTACAAAGCTGGCACCATACTCCAAGCTGCTGATGAAACCAAACCCTTCCTCCATCGCTGCTCTCTGCTCCTCCCTCCCTCACCACAGAACACTCACTTGGCTGCCAGCACCTTCTGCTGGGGTGAAAGCAAAAGCAGAACTGCCAGGCTCAGGCCTGAGACAGAAGTCAAACCTGTGCAGCAGGTACTAAATAACAGAGCAGCACTAATCCAGCAGCACTTGTGAAACCATCGATAGCGATGAGCAGGTGAGAAAGTCATGGCTAAACCCCAAACTAAACTGCTCAACACTGATTCAACTCTTCCTCTGCAAAGAGCACCCAAATCTGCAGGGTTTCCTGTCCCAGCACGCCCAAGGAGCTGGGGAGGTGCTACAGGAGCTCTGTGCCAGGCTGCCAGCTCTGCAGCTCTTTATCAGCTCCTGGGTGTGCCAAAACTTTCCAGCAGTCATTACTCAGTAATTAAAGGTTGCTTAGAGCCGCCTCAACACTTGGCCCTTGTCAGTAGCAAGAATCAACCCCAAGAAACACCCTCAGAGCTGTCTGCAGCTTCCTCCCGAGGAGCAGCACCAAGCTCTGCTCTCTGGGTGCACCAGGGAACGCTGGAGCTGTGCCTGGGGAGGTTCATGCTGGGTATCAGGAAAGGCTCTTCCCCACACAGTGCCCAGGCTCCCCAGGGAATGCTCCCAGCCCCAAAGCTGGCAGAGCTCCAGGAGCATTTGGACACTGCTCTCAGGGACAGGAAGGGATTGTTGGGGTGTCTGTGCAGGGTTTTGATGATCCCTGGGCTTCACTTCCAGCTCAGGAGATTGTGTGATTGTGTGAAAAACTCTGCTGTTAATGGCTCCATGGCTCTGCACAGACAAGCACTGGGATAGTTCATTTTTGGGGGATGCCCTCAGGTTCTCCATCAGACCTCAAAGACAAAAGAACACATCCTTGCTTTGTCTTCTTCTCACCTTCACCTATACCCGAGTACAGCTGAGGGTGCTGGGGATTCCTGCATCCTCACTTACATGGGCAAAGTTGAATTTCTCCTAACAAAAAAAAAATACTGAACTTCCTCTCACCTGCTCTTTTCAGGGGCAGACAGAGCCCAGTCACCCCCAGTAAGAGCTGCAGGTGCACTGGGACTACCAGGAAAGTGAAAACCCAGCACCTGGAAGTTCCTGTGGAGCAGGGCAGCTCACTGACAAAACCAGCCTGTCCCTTTCCACTTTGATTCACTCCTCTGTGATAGGACATCGTGTCACAACCCTTCTGCAGCAGGCAGAATGACAAAATTCAATACCACACAGCACCTAGGAGCCTCGTTCCATTGAGACAAATTCTGTTCCTCAGTCACAGGCCGAGACGTGCCACGAGTCTCGTCTTTCACAAAAACAGAGCAACTGTTAAGCACTGATCAAAGCATCTCCTTGAGCAGCCAGCAAACAACTGAGCTGGTGACATGTGAGGCACAGCCAGCCCTCAGTGTCACTGCTGTGTTATCAAAGGACGTGCCAGCCCTGCCCTGCCCTCTCTCAGAGCAGGCCTGTTTGCTGTGGGCATTTTGGGCATGACAAAGTTTCCCTCAAGGATTGGAAAAGTGCCCCCAGCTCCCTGTGGCAGAGCTCTGGCTCCTGGCACGGGCTCAGGGCCTTGTGCAACAGCAGCCAGTTCACAGCAACAGGTCCAGGCTTGGCCAAGGTGGCCCCACCATGGTCCCCTGAGCACCTCTCCACACACAGGACACAAACCCCTCTGCTGTGCTGTTATTTTTAAGGAAAATAAGTAACTCTAATTTCCTAATAGCAAAGTAAAACCAGCTGATCTACTGCTATATTCACAATCAAGTTTTGATATGTGTTAGTGACATTTTCTTTGAGGTTTTGGTTTGGTTTGGGGTGGTTTTAACTAAATTTGATAGCTTGGTATAAAAGATTAATCGATTTTACATCCTTGTAAAAGTACCAGCTGCGTTCTGAGAGAACACCAAGCTGTCTGCAGGGAGGGAGGTCACTGAAACCTTCCAATTCCACCATGAATTATTTGTAGTCACCCTACATGGACTGAAACAGCAAAGCTGGGTAGCTCAAGGGCAGCTGCAGCAGCTGTATGGAAATCCACAGCCCTGGTTTATACACAGCCTGTGGAACACCAAAAGCCAGGAATCCTCTGTGGTTTGAACACACTGAGCAGGGCCAAAGCTCACAAAAATCCAGATGTGGGATGGTACAGGACAGCTGTGAGGCAGCATGGGTGTGTGAGTGCTCCTGTCCCACGCTCAGCTGCATCACCAGCCCTTCCCCAAGGTCTTACCCATGCTCCATCCCAGAAACCTTTTGGTTCTAATGGGCTGGCAGCTATTAAATTCATAGAAATGTATCAAATCCATAAATATCCTGACTTGGAAGGGATCCGTGAGCATTGAGTCCAGCACTGACACCCCCACAATCCCACCTGTGCCCCCCAGGAGCTCTGGGGGCAGTGCCCAGCACCCTCAGGGGGAAGAACCTTCCCTGATCTCCAACCTGAACCTCCCCAGGCACAGCTCCAGCCTCAGGTTCTGCCCCTGCTCCCACAGACCCTGCTGAGTCTCCCCTCGTGCTCTTCAAGGTTTGTAGCTCACAGCTGCCCATAAAGCTCCAAACTGACAGCCTGGAGGACACTCCAGTCCATCCCTGCTGCAATGCAAAGCCACTCCAGCACAAAGCACCAGCCTGGCTTTGGGCAGTGAGTCTGCCCACCACGAGCAGTGAGATCCTGACAAGTACAACAGAATTCCCCCCAGGGATCAGCTCAGGAGCAATGACTGCTCAGGAGTTGCAGCTGTATAAGAAGTTTGAACCAAGTGTTCTGCCTCACTACTTCCTGGGAGAATTTCATTGCTAATTTCTTGTCTGTTGCCATAAACATGCTGCTGGAGCAAATCAACTCAGGATTAGTAAAAAAAGCACATGCAGGTATTTTAAAACCACCAAAACTCAACAAAAGCACAAACTCTTTACCTACAGAAATAATCTAGGGTTTGATTAATAGCTCTGATCAACACCTCAGCACAGCCCCCATTAGCTACAGGACTAAAGGATCAAGATCAGCAGCTTTCTTCATCCAAACCAGCCCAAAGTATTCATTAATTATAACAAATAACACTCACAAGGCCCCTCCCTACCCATGCCAACACACCTGCAAGGCTCAGAGCTTCCTTAGGCACTTGCTCTGAAAATCTCTGCCCAGAAAAGCAGCTGAATTCATAACTTCCCATCCAGACCTGCCTCTCACAACAGCTTTAAACCAGAGCTTCCTTCTGAGGGCTGTTCTGCGCTCTCATCTTCCCTCTGAGTGCTTTTGGGGGAGAATAAAGGAAATTTCCCTCTCTGATTAACCCCCAATTCTTCCCAATCTGATTCCAGCTCCAAAGGATCACAGCCTGTGAGTGGGAACAAAGTCTGTGCCAGCCCAGCCTGCTCAGGAGGGGAGCTGATATTCCATGGAATGACCTGGAGCCTGCACTCACCTCCAGCTCAGGAAGTCAGACCTGACCAGGTCTCTCACGAGGCACCAGACAAATAAAAACACTTTCAGAGCAAAACCCACTTATTGAAACAGGCCTCATGCAACGTGTGCTGGAATTGGATCATCTCTAAGGTCCCTTCCAACCCAAACCATTCCAAGGTGATATTCCAGTCTCCTGCACTTTCAGGATTTACAAATTAAGAACATGCAGTAAATAAGCAGCTTACAAAGCAGTGCAAGCAGCGTGGGACAAGTGGTTGGTGTTCCCAGTTTCAAACAAGGTGACCAGTCCTGATGGGCAAACACTGTGCCAAAACTTGCACTGCAAGAACCAGCCAAGGATTTTTTTTTTTTTAATTTGGTTTTTGCTCCTTTGAGTTCTACCATGCCCAAGCCTGCAGCCTGATCATTTCAATGTCACCAGGGTACAGCTCTCAAGCAGAATAATACTGAGTGCAGCTGGATGATCTCTAAGGTCCCTTCCAACCCGAGCCTTGCTGTGATTCTAAAAGCACATCAGAAGAACCAGACCAGTGTCAGCTTTTCTGTTTGAAGCCCTAAAACCCCCGGGAATGCTTAAAGCCGGGATTTTCCTGCCTGGAACAGAGGACAGCAGAGGGGAGCTCGGGAGGGCAGCCCCGAGGGGGACACGGAGGGCCAGGGGAGGCTCCTGGTGCCACCTTTGTCCCACCACCTTCCCCTTCCTCACCGCAAGCCCCTCGGGGCGGCCCTGGGGAGTCACAGAATCACGAGCAGACCCTCAAGAACCATCGAGACCAATTCCTGGCCCTGCACAGAACTTTTCAACAATCCCACCCTGACCCTGGGAGCGTTGTCCAAGCGCTCCTGGAGTTCTGGCAGCCTCGGGGCCGGGACCATTCTCTGGGGAGCCTGAGCAGTGCCCGAGCACCCTCTGGGGAAAAAACCTTTCCCTGAGAGCCACCCTAAAGCTCCCCGGACACAGCTCCAGCCGTTCCCTCGGGTTGTCACTGGTGCTATAGAGCAGAGATCGGAGCTGCCCCTCTGCTTCCCCTCACGAGGAAGTTTTAAACTGCGACGACTCCTCCAGGCTGAACGCACCAAGTAACCTCAGCCGCTCCTCCTAAGGCTTCCCCACGTCCGCTGCCCTCCTTTACACGCTAACACCTCTTCTACCGTGGCGCCTAAAACCGCACGCAGGACTCAAGGTGAGGCCGCACCAGCAGAGCGGGACAATCCCCTCCCTCCACCGGCGTGTTGTCCCCCCCCCTGCCCGCCCCGCGTGAGGTGCGACAGGAGAGGAGGGCCCGGAGGAAGGGGCCGCGGGGGGATCCGGTGCGGGGGGATCCGGTGCGGGGGGATCCGGTGCGGGCGGGCGCGGGAAGCGCCGCGGGCGGGTGACCTTGGGCGCGCGCACCTGCCGCAGCCCCGCGCGCGCGCCGGTCACGTGACGCCGGGGGGGGGGGGCGGGGGGGGGTGTGTGCGCCCTCACGGCCCCAACATGGCGGGACCGGGCCCCCCCCTCAGCACCTCCAGCCCGGGACCGGCTCCCCCTTAACGCCCCCCCGCGACCCGCCACCGGTGCCCGCTCAGCCCCTCGGCCCGCGGGAGCTCCGGAGGGACGCTCTCTGCTAAGGTTGCGGGAAAAGGTGACCGAACCTCGCACCACCGTCCCGGCGCGCTGCCCTCCCCTTCCTCTCACCCGATCTCATCGGCGCCTCCCACGCTGTTCATGGCGGCGACTCCTCCGGGGCCGCGCCCGGCTCTTCCCTCCGGTGGCGGCGGTGCCAGCGGCGGGTCGTGGGGCCGCGGGCGGGCGCTCCCGGCCGTGTCCCGGTTCCCGTGTCCCGGTTCCCCCCCCGCCGCCCCCGGCCCGGCCCGGCCCCCCCCGCCGCGCGCTCGCGCTCCCTCAGCGCCGCCGCTGCGCGCGCACCCGCCCCTCGCTACGGGGTCTCCGGGGCCGCGCCCTGGGAGGGGCAGAGAGGGGCGTGGCCGCGCGCGCGCGGGGGCCGGCGGGAAGGGCAGTCCGCGCGCGCCGGGGGGCGGGGCCTCAGTGGGGTCCCATTGCCCATCCCGGGGTCCCATTGCCCATCCCGGGGGTCATATTGACTATTCCAGGGTCCCACTGCCCATCCCGGGGCTCATATTGCCTATTCCAGGGTCCCATTACCCATCCCGGGGGTCATATTGCCTATTCCAGGGTCCCATTACCCATCCCGGGGGTCATATTGCCTATTCCAGGGTCCCACTGCCCATCCCGGGGGTCATATTGCCTATTCCAGGGTCCCACTGCCCATCCCCGGGATCCCATTGCCCATCTCAGCATCCCCATTGCCCACCCCGGGGGTCCCATTGCCCACCCCGGGGGTCCCATGGCCCATCCCAGGGTCCCATGGCCCATCCCTGGGGTCTCATTACCCATCCCCGGGATCCTGTTGCCCATCCCTGGGGTCCCACTGCCCATCTCAGGGTCCCATTATCCATCCCCGGGGTCCCACTGCCCATCCTGGGGGTCCCACTGCCCATCCCGGGGGTCCCGTTGTCCATCCCGGGGGTCCCATTGCCCATTGCAGGATCCCATTGGCCACCCCAGGGATCACCTTGCCCATCCCAGGGGTGGCACTGCCCATCTCAGCATCCCCATTGCCCGTCCCAGGGTCCCATTGCCCATGATGGGGTTACACCCTGGTGACCCCTCGGGCCTGGCAGCCCCGTGGTGCCCCGTTCCCGATAAGGGCTCCCATTCCCGATAAGGGCTCCCATTCCCGATAACGGCCCCGATCCCCGGAGGGGCCCCAGCCGGCTGTGCACACTCAGCACTTTCCAGCAGGGCTATTTAAAGCCGGCCAAGAGCCCGGTGGCCCTTTCTCTCTCTCTCTCCCTCCCTCCCCGTCCAGCTGGACTTTCCTCCCGCAGCCATGAGCTCCGGAGCAGCGGCGGGGCCGATCTTCACCGAGGGTGAGGACTGCAGGGCGGCCTGGAGGGAAGCCAGGGCCGGCTACGATGAGCCCGATGCCCACCTGGAGATCCTGGGCAAGCCGGTGATGGAGCGCTGGGAGACGCCCTACATGCACTCGCTGGCCACCGTGGCTGCATCCAAGGGTAACGGGGGGCTCCGGGGTGTGCTGGGGGTGCAGCTTCCTCGGGGGGCTCCGGGGTGTGCTGGGGGTGCAGCTTCCTCGGGGGGCTCCGGGATGTGCTGGGGGTGCAGCTTCCCCTAAAGCAGCTGGGGTGAGGGGAGGTGTTCTGCTGGGGGACCCCACTGCATGTGCCCCTCACTGCATGTGCCCCCAGGGGGAGCAGGGCCATGGTGGCACTTGTGTCCTTGTGTCAGGGATGGGGACATGGGGAGGGGATGCAGCCACCTCCCATCCAGGATCTGTCACTTTTGGGGCTGTTTCCCCTCCCGGGATCTGCCCCTTTTGGGGCTGTTTCTCCTCCCAGAATCTGCCACTTCTGGGGCTGTTTCCCCTCCCGGGATCTGCCACTTCTGGGGCTGTTTCCCCTCCCGGGATCTGCCACTTTTGGAGCTGTTTCCCCTCCCATGGCCCTGCCACTTTTGGGGCTGTTTCACCTCCCGGGATCTGTCACTTTTGGGGCTGTTTCCCCTCCTGGGATCTGCCACTTTTGGGGCTGTTTCTCCTCCCAAAATCCTCCACTTTTGGGGCTGTTTCTCCTCCCATAATCTGCCACTTTTGGGGCTGTTTCACCTCCCGGGATCTGCCACTTCTGGGGTTGTTTCCCCTCCCAGAATCTTCCACTTTTGGGGCTGTTTCCCCTCCTGGGATCTGCCACTTTTGGGGCTGTTTCTCCTCCCATGGCCCTGCCACTTTTGGGGCTGTTTCCCCTCCTGGGATCTGCCACTTTTGGGGTTATTTTCCTGGCAGAGGGAGAGTCAGAGTTGTTTTTTCTCGCTGGGATCAACTGGGGGGCTTTGTTGGGGACAAAGGGCCACTGTGGAGGACAGCAGGTGACAGTGACATGGGGCTGCTCCCAACTTCTCAGTGCCAGCAGCACGGCGTGCTCCCAACCTGCACCCAAAGAGCTCAGTTTGGGGAAAGAATGGGTCAGAATTCAGGGCTTTGAGGCAGAGAACACGCCGAGCTGTGAGTGCTGGGTTCCACCTGCAGGCGGCCGCGTGCTGGAGGTGGGGTTTGGCATGGCCATCGCCGCCTCCAAGCTGCAGGAATTCGGCATCGACGAGCACTGGATCGTCGAGTGCAACGAGGGCGTTTTCCGCCGCCTGGAGCAGTGGGCCAAGGCACAGCCACACAAGGTCAGGGGCAGGCTGGGCTGTGCCAGGCTTGGGGGGTGCCTGTGGCCCCCCCCCAGCCTCACCCCTGTGCCCCCCACCCGCAGGTGGTGCCCCTGAAGGGGCTGTGGGAGGACGTGGTGCCAACGCTGCCGGATGGGCACTTCAGTGGTGAGACAGCAACAGCGGGATGGGCTGGGCACCCCACTGCAAATGAGGGGTGCAGCAAAGCCCAGGGCATCCCAGGACATCCCTGAGCCATGGAAAGGGGGCAGCAGTTTGGCCAGGGTGCAGGGGGAGCCCAGATCCTCCCATGGGGCTGGGGACAGGGCACAGCTGTGTCCCTGGGGTAGATCCTTGTTCTGGGCTGGATCCTTGTCCTGGGCTGGATCCTTGTCCTGGGGTGGATCCTTGTCCTGGGGAAATGGATCCTTGTCCTGGGGAAATGGATCCTTGTTCTGGGGAGCAGATCCTTGTCCTGGGGAAGTGGATCCTTGTCCTGGGCTGGATCCTTGTTCTGGGGAAATGGATCCTTGTTCTGGGGAGCGGATCCTTGTCCTGGGGAGCAGATCCTTGTCCTGGGGAAATAGATCCTTGTTCTGGGGAAATGGATCCTTGTCCTGGGGAGCAGATCCTTGTCCTGGGGAGCAGATCCTTGTCCTGGGGTGGATCCTTGTTCTGGGGAGCAGATCCTTGTCCTGGGGTGGATCCTTGTCCTGGGCTGGATCCTTGTCCTGGGGAGCAGATCCTTGTCCTGGGGAAGTGGATCCTTGTTCTGGGGAGCAGATCCTTATCCTGGGCTGGATCCTTGTCCTGGGGAAGTGGATCCTTGTTCTGGGGAGCAGATCCTTGTCCTGGGGAGCAGATCCTTGTCCTGGGGAAGTGGATCCTTGTTCTGGGGAGCAGATCCTTGTCCTGGGGAGCAGATCCTTGTTCTGGGGGAGCAGATCCTTGTCCTGGGCTGGATCCTTGTCCTGGGGGCCATCACATCGCTGCCTTCCAGGGGTCAGAGCCACGGGGAGGGAATTGCAGTGGGAACAGAACAATGCCAGGCCATGGAGGGGGATTTTCCCGGGACACAGGAGCCCCTCGGGGTCTCTCCCAGCTAAGGCCAGCCCCGTGTTCCTGGGCAGGGATCCTGTACGACACCTACCCGCTGTCAGAGGACACCTGGCACACGCATCAGTTCAACTTCATCCAGGTGACACCTCGGGGGGGAGCGGCTCTGCTGGGGCTCCAGGGGGAGCCGGGGCTGACCCGAATCCCCAAAATTCCCCAATTCCCGGGGCAGGGCCACGCCTTCCGCCTGCTGCGGCCAGGAGGGGTCCTCACCTACTGCAACCTCACCTCGTGGGGGGAGCTGCTCAAGACCAGGTACAGCGACATCGAGAAGATGTTCGAGGTGAGTTGCTCCCCTCCCCGAGGCTGGGGAACGCCAGAGGGGAGCTCGGAGGGGTTTTGCTCCAGCTGTGCCGTGTCCCTTCTCACACAAGACACCCCCCTGCCCTCCTGTCCCGCAGGAAACCCAGGTGGGGCCGCTGCTGCAGGCGGGGTTCAGGAGGGAGAACATCAGCACCAGGGTGATGGAGCTGCAGCCGCCCCCCGAGTGCCGCTACTACTCCCACCCCAGGATGATCACCCCCACCGTCCTCAAACACTGAGGGAGGAGCTGAGGAGGAGGAGGAGGAGAAAAGCTCTGATCTCCTTAAAATCCTTGAGAGATGGGTGGAGGCTTGGGATGGACAAAAGGACAGGAAACCCCCCCCAGCCCCAGGAGCCCCCTGTCCTGCAGGGATTTTGTGGGCTCTGGGGAAGATCTCACCCTGCTCTGTCCTCTCAACACTTCAAATTCTCAATTAAGCTGGAATTTCAGAGTGTGGTTCAGAGCCTTTGGCCAAATTGTTCCAGGACCAACCATTTCCTCTAAAAACTGCATCGTTTTGAGAAATTACAGGGTGGCTCCCCACAAGAGTCAAATAATCCAAACCAGGTGGGAGAAATGGAGCAATCTGAGGCATTTTGAGGCGTTTCAGCTTCTCCTGAAGCAACTCCCCAGGGAAGTTTCCCAACATTTTTGGCCAAAGCCCACGGCAGCAAATCCTGACCCCAACCTCCCCTCACAGCTCAATAAATGTTTCCTCTCTCCCCAGAAGGGATAAAGTCCATTAAAAGGAATGAAATACCCAAAATGCTGTTCCCGAGCGATTTATTTGTCTTTCCAAAGTGTGTTTGTCCCTCAGGCACGACCATTCCTCATCCCAGGCTCCTGGGATGCATTCAGGACAGGCTGCTTTACCCCTGCCCTGCTTAGGAGCTCTACATTCAGATTTATTAATCACATTCTGATTTTAAGCATCAGTATTTGACTTGTTACAGAAACAGAATTAATTTCTGGCCCCTGTGCACACAAATATTCTGGGTTTATTAGATCCTGTGTAGGAATTACCAACAAGGAGCAGGTGGTGAGTAAGGGATGAGCTCAGGGAGGGCTCAGGGATCACCTGGACACGTGTTGGGTCTCAAAATTTCCCAACAAAAACTAAAAAAAAAATTCTGGCAAAGCCTTTATGTCATGATATGACATCACCTTCCCCGACAGATTGTTCAGACTAACTCAGCAGTGTTCTCAAACTCAGCTCCTGCTTTTTAGCCCAGTTTTTCAGCCCCTCAGACCAGAGGGGTTTATTAAAGACAGAAAAACACCTGGACCAGGTAGAGTTTTATTGGAAGGCGTGTGAGGAGCCAGATTTGTGCGTAAATGTGAGCAGTGAGTGGGGACATAAATAAAGGCTATTTCCTGTACCAGATCTGCATCCTCCTCTCCCTCTTGATTTTCCTCTGCAGCTGCAGGATCCCGTAGAGCAGAGCCTCAGCTGTGGGGGGGCAACCTGAGAGAGAGAAAAGGGAAGAAGGGGGGAAGGTCACAGGGCTGCACAGAGCTGGAGCCAGCAGCAGAGGTGCCAACCCCAGGACTTATCCCAAAGCTGACCCCTCTGGCTTTGTGGCTGGCACAGGCAGGAGTGTAAGAAACTAAATTGATGTTTATCAAGAAGATCTTTATCAAACATAGCAATTATTTAATTTCAAAGTGTACCCAAACCCCCCCTCCCACCCCACTGACGGTGCCACCACCATCACAACCGTTCCCATCCTGCAATCCCTGGAGCTACTGCAACAGGAAAACCTTTCCAACTGAAACAGGAAAACCTTTCAAACTGAAAGAGGAAAACCTTTCAAAGCTGCACCTGAATGCAAAGAATTCCCCTCTCCCTGCCCTGCTCCCAGGTGGAGCTGCCCCTTGTACCTGGCACGTAAATGTCCACGGGCACGATGCGGTCGCAGCCCCTCACCACGGAGTAGGAGTAGTGGTAGTAGCCCCCACCGTTGGCACAGCTGCAGGACAGGGACAGGGACAGGGACAGTGTCAGCCCAGGAAGGTGAGCAGGAGGCCAAGGGAAGGTGGCCCTGGGCAGATGGGCACCGCCAGGCTCGGAGCCTCCGGCTCCACAGGTGACACTGCTCCATCACCAGCCCTGCCTGGGAGGGTTTCAGATGAATCCAACCCAACTGAACTGTGCCCATCTCCCTCACAAAGCACATTCCACAGCCCTCCCTCGCTGCTAAAAACCCTTCTTGTTTTGCCTCAGAGCTTCCCCAGAATTTGTGCTGTTCCAGCCTGGACTGGCCACCCTCAGCCAGTGGGGACAAAAAAAACTCTGAGTGGGGACAAGAAAATTGTGAGAATCATGGAATCACTGAGGGTGGAAAAGACCTCTGAGACCATGGAGTCCAACTGGATCTCCCATGGAGCAGATTGAAAGTGAGTCCCTCATAAACAGATTCCAATTGAGTTCCTCCATGGAGCAGATTCCAACTGAATCCCCTCATGGAGCAGATTCCAACTGAATCCCTCATGAACAGATTCCAACTGAGTTCCTCCACGGAGCAGATTCCAACTGCATCCTTCATAAACAGATTCCAACTGCATCCTTCATAAACAGATTCCAACTGAATCCCCCCCCCCATGGAGCAGATTCCAATTGAGTTCCCCCACAGAGCAGATTCCAACTGAATCCCCTCATGGAGCAGATTCCAACCGAGTTCTCTCATGGAGCAGATTCCAGCACAGCAGAAGCACTTTGAAAGCCAAAAGCAAACTCTGGCATTCTGGATATACACAAGTTTGGCAGCTGCAAAGCCCCTGAATCCCTCCCTGGGAGGATTCACACACACCATTCCCAAAAGGAACCTTTCTCCGCTCTACAAGGCTTTTTAAGAACTTAGAAACACAAACAAGCAAAGAATTCCCCCCACAGCACCAAGGACATCCCAGCACTCACCTCCCCATGGACACCACGTAGCGAGGCTCTGGCATCTGGTCATAGACCTGCAGAAGAGAGATGTTTGGGGCGATGCCCAGCTCCCCACAGCGTGCCCAAGCCCCCTGAGCTCCCCATACCTTGCGCAGAGCCGGGGCCATTTTGTTGGTCAGGGTCCCTGCCACGATCATGACGTCGGCCTGGCGGGGGCTGGCCCGGAACACGACCCCGAAGCGATCCATGTCGTAGCGAGGGGCTGCCATGTGCATCATCTCCACGGCACAGCACGCCAGCCCGAAGGTCATGGGCCACAGGGAGCTCTGTGGGGACAGCCAGGGTGACACACGCACAAAGGGACAGCTCCAGGAGCAGAGCACACAGAGCTGGGGGAGTGGGTACAGGGAGAGCTGCAGAGATGCTGCCCTTGACACTGTGAGGTCACCTCAGAGCCACCAGGGACAGCAGAGAGGGACAGCTCAGAGCCCCTTGGGGACAGTGCTGTCCTCCCTAAGGGACAGCAGAGAGGGACAGCTCAGAGCCACCAGGGACAGCAGAGAGGGACAGCTCAGAGCCCCTTGGGGACAGCAGAGAAGAGACAGCTCCAAGCCCCATGGGGACAGTGCTGTCCTCCCTAAGGGACAACAGAGAGGGACAGCTCAGAGCCCCATGGGAACAGCAGAGAAGGGACAGCTCCAAGCCCCATGGGGACAGTGCTGTCCTCCCTAAGGGACAGCAGAAAGTGGCACCTCAGAGCCACCAGGGACAGCAGAGAGGGACAGCAGAGAGGGAGAGCTCAGAACCCCATGGGGACAGCAGAAAGGGACAACTCAGAGCCATCCAGGGACAGAAGAGAGGGGACAGCTCCAAGCACCATGGGGACAGTGGTGTCCTCCCTAAGGGACAGCAGAAAGTGGCACCTCAGAGCCACCAGGGACAGCAGAGAAGGACAGCAGAGAAGGGACAGCTCCAAGCCCCATGGGGACAGTGGTGTCCTCCCTAAGGGACAGCAGAGAGGGGCAGCTCAGAGCCACCCAGGGACAGCAGAGAGGGACAGCTCCAAGCCCCGTGGGGACAGTGGTGTCCTCCCTAAGGGACAGCAGAGAGGGACAGCTCAGAGCCCCATGGGGACAGCAGAGAAGGGACAGCTCCAAGCCCCATGGGGACAGCAGAGAAGGGGCAGCTCCAAGCCCCATGGGGACAGTGGTGTTCTCCCTAAGGGACAGCAGAGAAGGGACAGCTCAGAGCCCCATGGGGACAGTGGTGTCCTCCCTAAGGGACAGCAGAAAGTGGCACCTCAGAGCCACCAGGGACAGCAGAGAGGGACAGCTCAGAGCCCCATGGGGACAGTGGTGTCATCCCTAAGGGACAGCAGAGAGGGACAGCTCAGAGCCCCATGGGGACAGTGGTGTCCTCCCTAAGGGACAGCAGAGAGGGACAGCTCAGAGTCCCATGGGGACAGTGGTGGCTCAGCTCAGGGACAGAAAAGAAGGGACAGCTCAGAGCTCCATAGGGACAGTGGTGTCCCAGCTCAGAGCCCCACAGGGACACTGGTGGCCACATAAGGAGCAGCCCAGCCAAGGCAGAGCACAGCAGACCCAGGGCATTGTCACTTGTGTCACCCTTCCCCACAGGCAGAGCAGCTGCTCAGGGCAGGGACATCTCCTGAAGTGCCTTTTCCTGGTGACCAAAGGGAGCTCCAAACCCCCCCACACCCTCAGCACCTTCAGCCCGTGTCCCACACTGTCACTGGACCCCAGTGTCACCCTCTGGCCACAGAACTCGGCCAAGGGAGCTCTGGGCCTATTTTTATCCTGAGCAGGAGGTGCCTCTGGTGTGTCACCCTCTGTCCCTGGATGCCAGGGAGCCTGGTGGCTCAGGGACTCACCCGCCGTGCCCAGTTGACCAGGTCATCGAGCTTGGCAATGACGTACTCGCCACGGCTGCTGGGGACGTAGGATTTCCTCTGGACAACAGCAGAGCTCTTCTGGACCTGGACAGAGCTGAAAGGAGCCATCACTCTCCAGTTATTTCCTTGCAGAATCAGCATTTAGCCCTCCAAGGGGCTGTGGCTCCCCGAGGAATGACAATGCCACCCCTCTGTTTGCAGCAGAGGGTTCTCCCCCGTGTGGGATCTGTGGGTTTGGTGCTGGGGCAGAGCCCCTCAGCCACACCCCAACCACAGAGAGCCCCTGGCTGCCTCTCCCCGGGGCTCCCAGAGCTGCCAGAACCCCCTGGATTTCAGCAAGGAAGGGAGGAGACACCTCAGGGAGGTGCCACTGGGAGACCCCCACCCGGGAACGGTGGCACAGCCGGCTGTTCCCTGTCCCCAGGGCAGGAATTGTCACCTGTCAGCGCGATCGGCCGCCGGCGTCTGATGGAGCTGCTGGGCGAGCACGGGACTCACAGAGCCGGGCCTGGGGACAGAAAGGGCCCGCACAGGGTGTCAGGGTGACAGAACCCCCGCAGGAGCCGGTGCTGCACAAACCCCAGCGGGGAAGGAGCCCCCAGTGACCCCCGAAGCTCGGGGAGCCGTTCAGCCGCGGCTCTGGGGTCCCTTCCACCCATCACCCCCAGCCCCGGGGTCAGCGCTGTCACTGCCCGGCCCTCCCAGCCCCACCGCCCCGGTGCCCCCAGCCCCGGGCTCACCGCCAGCCCAGCACACCGTGCGCGGGGAGCCGGAGACCTGCAAGAGAGAACGAGAGAGCTCAGCCCGGCTGTGGGCCACGGCGGGGCCTGGTATCCCCGCAGGGTTCCCTCCCGGTCACTCCCTCGGCGGAGGGCCGAGGGCTTGTTTCGGAGCCCAGACCGCTCCCGGTCCCGTCCCCATCCCCGTTCCCGGCCCCGTTCCCGGTCCCGGCCCCGCTCACGGCCCAGCGCCGCCATCTCTCCGCAGCCCTTCAGGCAACCTCTGCGCGCGGTGCACCCGCTAAAGGGCCCGGCGCGAAACCGCTTCAGCGCTCCGGCGGGAAACGCGTCCCGGGCCAGGGGTTCCGCAGGCACCCTCCGGCTCCGCCGCGGCCCGCGGCAAAACGATCCCGAAGCGATCCCAAAAGGATCCCGGCGGGCAGGGCCGTCCCGGAGCCGCCACGGGACCCGGCGGGAAGGGCCCGCCCCAGGGCTGCGGAGCCGCGGTCGCGCAGGAAAATAAGGAGCGGCCGTCCCTGGGTGGGCTCGAACCACCAACCTTTCGGTTAACAGCCGAACGCGCTAACCGATTGCGCCACAGAGACCGCGCTGCGCCCACTTCGCACCTGGTGCCGTGTCCCGTCTGTCCCGTGTCCCATGTCCTACATCCCATCTCTGTGTCCTGCCTGTCCCATGTCCCACATCCCGCCCGTCCCGCGCCCCGTGTCCCACATCCCGCCCCTCTGTCCCCCCGTGTCCCCTCCCGGGTCACCCCGCCCGGCGCAGCGCTGCCGGCGGTGACGGGCGGGGGGGGCGGAGCGCCGCCATGCAGCCGAAATAGCTCAGTTGGGAGAGCGTTAGACTGAAGATCTAAAGGTCCCTGGTTCGATCCCGGGTTTCGGCAAAAGCTTTTTTCCCCTTCCAGGACCAGGGTTGCAAAAGCGCCGTTTTCACCTCAAAACACCCTCGAGGCTTCGGACCTCGTTATCCCCTCCCCAAACTCTGCACTTGATCGTTTTAATATCCTGGAAGCACATACACAACAGGGAGGGGTGAAGGACTGGGGGCTGTAAGACTGGATTAATGATAAATGTTATTAAATAAATATGAATTATGAATTAATAATAAATATGAGTTAATGATCTTACACTGAGCATTGAGGAGGCAGCTAAGGGAACATGGATTAATTAACACTGGACAATCACAAGCAGAGGTGGTGTTTGTCAGCCATTTTAAATAAAACAGAAGAACAAAACCCAGTGAGTTCATTTCCCAGTGATGTGAGACTGAGACAGTTTTTATGCATCAGATAAAGCTGTAAGATCCTTCATTCACCTGCTGAAACACTGGGGTGGAATCACCACCCACCACAGATTAAAATAATCAAACAAGAGCAGCAAATGTTGATGATTCACTTCATCCCACTTTATTGAGTCCATGCCCTTGATACATGGTGAGGCTGAGCCTGGTGCCCAGTCCCAGCGAGTGACCGGTGGGGCAGCACTGGGAGGGGGTGGCACAAGGTCAGGATGGTCCCTGGCAGTGCCCAAGGCCAGGCTGGAGGGGCTGGAGCACCCAGGGCACAGTGGGAGGTGTCCCTGCCCATGGCTGGCCTTTAAGGTCCCTTCCACCCCAAAGCATTCCATGATTCCACAGCTGCAGGGAAGGTGAGGGGAGGTGGTTCTGCTTCTGTGCACGGGGCTGGAGCAGGATCCTAAGAGCACTCGAGGAGTTTTGATGGAGAAGGGAACACAGGGCTCATGGAAAGGAGGGGGAAGTTGATGCTCATCTCCAAATTACCCCAGAGCACTGGGATGAGGGGCAGGCAGTCCCTCCCCAAGCTCTCATCTCCAAAGGGAAAGTGCCACTCACAGCTCTCAGTTAACTCCATCATTAATTTTTTATCCTAACTCACAAAATTCATTATCCCTCCTCACAGGCTTTAATAAAACCCTCACACTTCCTGGCCTGTCCCTATAATTGAGGTACTTGAGATAACGGGAATAAGGATTCCATGGAAAAACTCATTAGAGAGCACAGAGCAATTAAAAGTGTAATTAAAATATATTCAGATAATTACTACAGCCAGGATAGACATCTGGATCCCAATTTCAACTTCTTCATTTCAAATCATCTTGGGTTTTACTGGACAAGCAAGGAGATCATATTTCATTATCACAGAAAAACCCTAATCAGGGGGTTTTATGTATCATTTATCATTATTCATCATTAATTAGTTCTTGGTGACACTGCTTCCATGTGCCACAGCTCCAACAAAAGGTGAGCAGGGAGCTGGGCAGGATTAAATTGGGAATTTAGATGAGAAAGAGACAATTAAAAGCCTCCCAAAATTCACGGCCTCAGAAGAGGCAATAATCCAGCATTCCACTGGTTCAGTTTGAGGAAAAGGGAATGGTTTTGTTTCAGCAAACCTGGATTCCTTCTCCATGGAATTTTACTTGTCAGAACAAAACAAGACTCCAAATCTTTGTAATCCTGGTGGCAGCTCTGGGCACCAATCTGATTTCCCACCTTTGGAGATCCATGAGGCAGGAAAGGGGAACCCCAGGGAGCCTTCCCTGCCAGGAACCCCCCGGTTTTATCAGGAGCAGGGAGGCCACAGAGCAGGACAAGATCCCTTCCCAAGTCAGGTGTTTGGCTAAAAGAACCCACGTGGAAGTTGGTGGAGCAACAGAAGCTCTGCACAGCCCTGGGGGTGTCTCTGGCAGCCCCCCAGGAGGGCACTGATGGATGAGGATCCAGTGGATCCTGAACACAGTGAGGCCATGAAGCAGCAAGAGCTGGGAGCAGAGGATTTGGGAATATACACACAGACTTTACAAAGAATGCCACGTTTTATACAAATCACCAATGGTTATTTACACCTGGTGGCCCCAGGACAGCCCCGGCCACTCCTCAGCTCTCCGCAGGCTCTGGCTCAGTCTTGAACTTTTTGCTTCCCAGGACTTGTTCATCAAATAATTCTCTTTCTCTGGAAAGAAAAACACAGAAGGTTTTAAGTTAAAATAGGATATCATTGTCCAGATGACATCACCTGGACAAATTAAATTCACAGGGTTGGAGTAGCTCAGCTGGGACATTTTCCACATTTTGACCCTCAAAGGAGGAGGACACTGAGCTCTCCTACCCTCACCTGAAACCTTCTCTGTATCCAACAATAATCCAACCCTTGGAAAATCCTGAAACCTTTTCTGAATCCAACAATAAAGGAGTAAAAACCTTTGGAAAATCCTGAAAACAAATCTACCTTTTGCTCACAGGTGGTCCTTTAATGTATTTCTCTTCTGCCTTCTCATAATCTATGTCATCCACGGCAGCAATGGCACAGATGATGGCCTAGAAAAGCATTGAATAATTAATAGTAAGAATAATCAATATGCAAAACTAAACCATAGCCAGGGATTTGAAACTGCCTCAGCTGAGCACGTTTTGAGAAAAGGGTTCCTCGATAACTTAGAAAACTTGGATGAAACCTCTCATTGAATGCCTGAAATTCTTAAAAAATATGAAGTTGTTCTGTATCTTCCCCTGGGGGGTATTTTTATCCTCAGATTAAAATATTCTTCACAGTAATTTTGTTTCTACACCAGTTAATGTTCTCCTGGGAAAATTCCTGGGAAGAACACAAGGTATCCACAACAACTGTAAGAAGAGCCAACACACCACCCCCCACCTCGACACACACAAAGGAACAAGAAAACCCTGAGAAGTTGCCAAATTAAATAAAAAACCCCAAAACAAAGCCTTGAAGCATTTCAGAGGTAATTAAAATACATCAGGAACCTACCAGTCTGCTTTTAAAAACAACAATCTACCTGAAGCTTCTCCTTTTCTGTGCTTAAAAATCAGCATTTGAGTGACTCAGGGTAGGCAGGGGTGAAAATTCCTGCCTGGCTCAGCTCTGGGAACTCTCCCCACATCATTCCATAGGAACCACATCACAACAAAGGAATAAATAATGGGAATTTAATGTCATTTATCACTCCCCAGTTCATTTTCCTCCTCCTCATTTTCATGCTCCCTCACCTCAGGTAAAAGCACATCTGAGATGAATCTGATGCCATCCCCCAGGATCTGGTGCAGGTTCTTGGTGTCCATCTCCCTGTACACCTCCTTCAGGTACCCAACCACCAAGTCCAGCTGCTCCTCATCCTCCAAATAAGTCTCCACACAGGTAATGTACCGGCTGGAATTCAGGAATTTCTTCAGCCAGCGGGATTGTTTCCCACTTTTCAAGATCCCCAGGAGATGCTCTTCAGCCCCTTTGGTCTTCACTATGAACTCCACCAGCTTCTTGTTCTCCCTGTCCCTGGCAGCTCTGGTCCTGTCAGGGAGGAGCTTCCTTGGGGGTTTCTGGGGGGAGGTGTCTGAGGAAGACTCTCCAGCCCCTTCCTCCCCTGTGTTTGGGAATGCCATCTGCACCTCACTCTGGTACCCCTCTTTCCTCACTGGGTAGCCTAAAAAAGGAAACCACAAGAATTTCTATTTAAATGGGTTTTCAACATTACAAAGGGTTTTCATAGCTAGATCAATAGAAAATAAGGAATTTTATTGCTGAGAGGAGTTTTTACCCAGCCAAGAGAATTCCCAAAGGGATGGATTCACTTACTGATATCAGCAGCAAAATACTCCAGGAAGGACCCAGTGAAAGAACGACAGCCTAAAAAACCCAAAACAGGGCCAGAGATCAGTTCCATTCACCCAGGAATCAAAACTTGGGCTTCCCTTTCCCTGATGGATCTCAGGATGAGATCCCAGAGAGGCTGGGAGTGTCCAAAGCCACGTTGGACAGGGCTTGGAACAGTGGAAGGTGTCCCTGCCATGGCAGGAGGGGACTGGATGGGGTTGAAGGTCCTTCCCACCCAAACCATGCTGGGATTTGGTGATTCCATGGTCACCTGCCCCTCCTCACCCACTCGGATCCGATAGTCCTGGATCAGCTGGAGGCACCACTCGATTTCCCTGGAATAGTTCTCCTTGGCTCGTTCCTGCAAAACAAAGAAGATTTTCTGTCTCAAATCCAGCAGCTCTCCAAGAGTTGCCAAGCAGGGGACAGAAATGGCCCATGACAATTTTTTCCTCACAGTAAAACAGCTCCTGCCAGAGCTGTCACAGGGATCAGAGTGGCTTTGAGGAGACAAGCCCCACATTCCCCCCCTGGCCATTTATATCCTGAATTTCCCACTGTATTTGCCCAAATCCTGCAGTTCTGCATCTCTGGGATACTCACAATGAGCTCCTGCTTCTCCTCACAGTCAAAGTGCTTCAGGCTCTTCAGAGACACTGAGAAACTTTTAAAGAAACACAGTCAGAGGTGCAACCCAACTGCTCCACTTCCCTCTTTATTTACTGCAGTTCTGCTTCGTGCTGAAAACTCCATTTCCCAAGGAATTAAGGAGCACAAATTTTACTGGTTTTTGCTCCCAGAGCAAGTTAAAAGTATGGAATCTTCTAACAAATGAGAAGTACCTGGTTTAGAGAAAAGTTAAAAGGCAGTCCAGTGTTTCCAGAAAGTTTGGGCAGCACAAGGAAAACACTGGTTGCATTCCAGGGATTTATTTTTTTGGTTTTGTTTTTGACTCCTCAGCTCTTCCCAGGGACAGGGAGCTGCCTCAACCTGCAGCATGACAAAGCACCTACAACCCTCACCTGGCCCAGCCCCTCCCTCCCAGATCAGCCTGGAGAGGACTGTCCTCACCCTGCACCAGGAAAAGGGCACAGCACACGGAATATCAGAGAGGGGAAATTCAGGATGCCATGGAAATCCACATTTACCCTTTTTTCTTCTCGTTTGTGGTGCCATCTATGAAGAGCACACAGGCCCTCCGGTGCTTCCTCTTCACTGCCTTCACCTGGAGAGAGGATAAAGCCTCAAAAATTCTAATCTTGATAAAGCTGGGATGGTTTTTTTTTTTGTGGATATCAACCACTACAACCCACACTTAAATTTTCCCTGTTGCTGTAACTTTCCTTTATTACACAAATATGAAAAACTCAAGCAGAAGCAGCAACCAGTTCCCCAAAGAAGCATTTTTAGTGCACAAAGGGCCTCCCCTTTCTTTTGCAAATTGGGAACAAAGTTCTGCTCCATGGCAAAGGAACTGGGATAATCCTGTGCTCTGCACAAACAGGTGTGAAGTGAACACATTCTGAGTGTTTTAGCACAAATTTACTTCTACCAATTTTGAAATCCTTCTACTGGAGGGTCTTTAACACTTCCAGGAAGGGCAAAAGTCACTCCAGAGCTGGGAGTTGCTCCTTATCAGCAGGATATGAGGAGGCAGGAGCTGCTCTTACCACCGCTGGCCAGTACGGATACCGCCGCAGCTTGCACCACACCAACATCCCTTCCTGGAAGAATTTGGGTTCTGGTGATAAAAAAGGGAAATTTTCCTTAAAAACAATAAAACAAAACAGGTGCTACCCCTCTCTTCTTCTCCTCCAAGAGTTTCTCTTCAGTGCTTTTACAGTGACCCCCAAAATACAACACAGGAGTCCTGAACTGAAACTCAGCAACTTCAGCCCTTGTCCAGTTTCAGGGATTTTCATTTCATTCTGCAGCAAAATGCCCAGAAATGCAGGAAATGCATTTTATCCCAAGCCTGGACACAGCTGGATCCCCTCCTGGAATCCCCAGGGATTGCAGCAAACTGAAGCTCCCCCAGTAGGAAGAGCCTCAGCCCTGTGCTGCTGTCTCACCTCGATGGGACAGAACACTTGGGAAATTTTCCTCCTCTTCATCTGCCAGAGGTGAGAGTGGAGGGAGGCTCTCCGAGGAAACTCTCCTGGAAGACATCCCAGAGGCTTCCAGCCCTGCCAACAGCACCAGGATCCAGGGATTAGGACAGGATCAGCTTCAGAGCAGGTGAGACACACCTGAGTGTGACCCAGAGGGGACCTGACACTCCTGCACACTTCTAATTAGGAAATCCTAATTCCCTGATCGTGTGGATAAAAGGGGAAGGAATGGGGCTGGTCTCAGGACCTCATTCAAAAACATTTAATCTCAACTTATCAGAGAGCAGTGGGGGAAAACAAGTGTGAGCTCAAAAAACCACCCCAGTTTTCCATGGAAAACCCCAAGCAACTCCTGACAACCCAAACACCATCCAGCACTGAAGGGATGAGCATTTCTGCTTCCCAGCAATGGAAACCAAAAGGAATTAAATCAGCAATTCAAGAGTCACCTCCCCAAAAGCAAAGCAACATTCCAAGGTCCCACATGGGATGAAGGTTTCCCTTCCCCAAGGGATTTGCCCACCTTCATCTTCCTCGGAGTCAGGGGCTTTATTCCCAGCCAGGTGTGAGGAATCCTGGTTTTGCTCCTCCTGAGGCTGAGGGAAGGCACCAGAAGGCCCAGGAGAGGATCCAGGGTGGTTCCTGCATTTCCTGTCTGTGCCTGAGGCCACACCTGCCCCATCCGGGTGTTTTCCACCCTCTGCCTCTCTCCTCCCGTCCAGCTGCTTTGCCAGGCTCTCACTCTCACTGCTGATGCTTTTCTCCAACTCATCCGAGGCAGTTTCACTGGAGGAATCCAGGAATGCTCTCCCAGGCTGAGCTCCTTTCTTTCTGGAAGGTTCCACGGCGCCAGATTTAGAGGGGACAGAGGGAGACCCCTCCTCAGGGGATTCACCCTGGGGGGAATCATCCCTCCATCTTCTTTTCCTTCCTTGCTGACTTCTTCCAACCTCTGGCTTACAGGAGACTCCATTCCCCATTTTGGGCTGGATTTTCTTCTGCCTGGGCGATGATTTTGGTTCTGGTTTTTTGCAGTTGTGACTGTCAGGGGCTGGTGCCACACTCGAGTCCCTGGCACCGCACCTGGCAGGGTTTGTGCCACTTCCAGGAGCTTTCCCTGGAGCCACAGAACCTCCCTGGCTGCGTGCTTTGGCATCATCCTTCACCCCAGAGTTATTCTGGGCTTTCCTTTTCCTCTTGGCAACCTCAGGTTCCGACTTTTTCGAGCGAGAGCGCAACAAGAGGGTGTGGGAGGGGGTGGGTGGGGCAGATTTCTCCCGGGGAAATTCAGGATTTGGTCCTTCTGCAGGTGGCATTGGACTGCTGGAGTCAGTCTCCTGGAGAATATCCAGGGCAATTTTAAGGGAACAGCGATATTGCAGCTCCTCCACGGCCTCACTCATGGTTTTCTTTTGCTCTGATGAGGAAAAATATTCAATAAATGAAATTATTCTCATTATTCTATCATAAAGAAATAAGAAATGTTACTTGGAGTATTTAAGGTGCATTTTTTACTACTTAAATCATCCACAATTCCCAAGGCAAAGAATGGAGATACACAAAGACCAAGCTGGAAGTGCCTCATTTTGAGGGAAACTCACATTTCTTCACCATCCCTCCAACAAACCAGCCCAGGGAAGAGGAAAATGATAAATTTTAACCTATTTTCCAACTTTATAGGAAAAGGAAAAGAAAATAAGTGAAACACGGAAGTTTTATCCCCCAGGCTGAGTTTCTGAGGGGATTTTATAACTAAAAAAAGACACAAAGCAGCACATTTGGGGCTGAGTTTTTAGAGGCTTTTTACACCCAGAAAAGACACAAAGCAGCACATTTGGGCCCCTCCCTCCTCACCCAGGGTGGAGGCGATGGCCTTGATCCTCTCCTCTGTCAGGGGAACCACGTTTGCAGAGCTCACACTGACCCTGGAACACAAAAAGGTGATTGGAATCGGCAGCAGAACACTCCCAGCACCACAAAACTGCTCTCAAGACAGCAAAACCCCCAAACATTCCCTCCCCCAAGCTGTCCTTGCTAGGGTTAAACACCTAAACCTTCTGCAAATCCAGGATGCCATCTCACAGGCACCTTCAGATAAAAGAATTCCTTTCTTCCCCTTATTTTTTTAACCTCTAAGAATGCAAACGTGTGCTGGGAACAAGGATACTCAACTGCTTCTCCAAGCCAAGGATTTCAGCTTTGAATCCCATCCTTTTTGTGGTGGTAACAGGACTGCTCCCAGCAACTCCAGGTTTGCACAAAACCTACATTAAAAGTGAGAAATCTCAATTGAAAATCCTGACCAACAGCAAAACGTTTATCCTGGGAGCAGCCTTAGAATCGTGGAATGATAAAATCCCAGGATGGATTGGGTGGGAAAGGACCTTAAATCCCATTTCATCCCACCCTTGCCATAGTCAGGGACTCCTCCACTGTCCCAGGCTGCTCTGGAAATCCATCCCAAGGCCTCACCACCCTCACAGGGAGGAATTTTTCCCCAATGCCCCATCCAACCCTGCCCTCTGGCAGTGAGGAGTTATTCCCCATCGCTCCAGGCCCTCTCCATTTTTTCCTCTTGGCATCTCCACAGCTCAGACGAGTTCAGACACGTTTGCTGCTCCAAGCAATCTCCACAAACATTTCCTCATTCCTCCTCACCTTGGCTGGCCACAAACGCCTCTTCCACTTGCAGAGAATGAACTCTTGGTCAGTCATGGCTGAGCTTCACTGGGAAAAGGGCAATGCCAAGGTGTTCTGAGGGAAAAAAAAGGGAATAAAGGAGTCAGCCACCTTTTGCCAGTCTTTGTTTTTGGAAGGAAATACAGGATTTAATCAAACATATTACTGCAGTTATTGTTGTTTTACCTTCGGGATCACTGCACTGATATCACCCTGCAGCTTCTTCAATATTATGGCTTAAATTCTATTTTTCTGTAGAAGCTTTAGCTGCCCCATCTCTGGAAATATCCAAGTCCAGGTTGGACAAGGTTTGGAGCAACCAGGGATAGTGGAAGGGATGGGACTGGATGAGCTTTAGGTCCTTCCAACCCAAACAATCCCAGGATTCAAGAATTCCGTAATTCTAGAAGCACAAGTGGCTCTCACCGTGTGGGGAAAATACTATCAGCAATTACACAATGCAGCCATGGGCCTGCCCAATCCACAGCTTCCTGCGACCAAACCCTGAGAAAACAGGGAACTACACCCTAAAAATAACGCTGGATAGACTTTACACGTCATTTGGTCCCAATTTTTACAGACCATTTGCAACAGAAACCTGAACAGAGCGGCCTCAGACCCCTCAGGGCTTCCTCAAGGGCTTTAAAAAAAACCAGATACTAAATATCTTCCTGTACTTACAAGGTCCAGGTGCTGGGATCGCCGCGGCTCCGGGATCGCGGCCCTGCGGAGGGAGAGAGGGAGGAACGAGGGGCCGTGAGCGGCGTCCGGAACGGCGGGACCGGTGCAGAACCGGTGCGGGACCCCCGTGAGGCGGCGCGGGGTCAGCGGGAACCGCCCGGCCCCGAAAACCCACGTGAGGGGAGGGACGAGACCGCACGAACCGCCCCGGGGACCGCACAAACCCTCCCGGTACCGTGAGGGGAGGGACGGGAGCGCACAAACCCCCCCGGTACCGTGAGGGGAGGGACGAGACCGCACAAACCCCCCCGGTACCGTGAGGGGTGGGACGAGACCGCACAAACCCTCCCGGTACCGTGAGGGGTGGGACAAGACCGCACAAACCCCCCCGGTACCGTGAGGGGAGGGATGGGGCCCTTCCCCAAACCGCCCTCGCTGAGGGGAGAGACCCCCAGAGTCCCGTACTCGGTGAGGGACGGGACAGGGCCCCCAGAGCCGAAGCGGTGAGGGGAAGGATGGGACAGGACGCCCTCCAGAGCTCCCTCCGTTAGGGACGGGACCCCAAACCCCCCTCCGGGAGGGATGGAACCGTCCAAGCGCTCTGTGAGGGGAGGGACGGGACCACCCCAAAACGCCTCGGGGAGGGGAGGGACGGGACCCCCCAAAAACGCCTCGGGGAGGGGAAGAACGGCACCCCCCAAAACACCGCGGTGAGGGGAAGGACGGGACCCCTCAATACCCTCCCCTCACAGGGGTCACCCCCCAAACTTCCCTGGTGAGGGCAGCAACGGGACCCCCCCCAAAACGCCTCGGGGAGGGGAAGGACGGGACCCCTCGCTTCGCCCGGTCATAGGACGGGCGGGACTCCCAAACACAACCCCGGTGCCACTCACGGCGCCTGGACCCTCGTCTCCCCCCCACATCCCGCTCTAAAGCCCGGGGCGGGTTGGGGGGGGGGCACCGTTACCGTGCGCGCTCCCGACAACGCCGCCCCCCGAGCGCGCCGCCGCCGCCCTCCACACGAGGGTCTGCGCACGCGCCGCACGCGCCGCCCGGCACCGCCCCCTCGGACCAATCAACGAGCGCCGCTTGGCGCCCCGCCCTCCTCGCCGAGGCCAAAACACGAGGCTCATCCAATCAGAGCGCACGCTGCTGCCTTAGCCACGCCCATCCCGTCTTCTATTGGCGAGTTGGGCGGAAGCCGCTCCTAGTCTGGGGAGGGCGGCATGGCAACGGGGCGAGTGACGTCATAGACAAAGCTGTGACGTCATTTGGCGGCTTGGGCTGGCCGTAGCTCAGAGCCCGGCCATGGGCACGGACACCGTTGTGAAAAATGCGTGGTTTTTGATTGGCTTTTGGCAAATATTAAAATGAATATGATATGTGTTGTGTTAGGGTTATGCTGTATTAATTTTTGTATTAAATTACGCTCTATTAATTAAGTCGTGTGTTAAATACAGTTTCAGTTATAAAATAGTGTAACTATGTATGTGGGATTTTTTTTTAAGAATGGAATGAGGTACTCGCACCAGATAACAGCCAATCCCTTGTTTTTAAAATTTTAAAAATTTAATAATAATAAAATGGTTATAAAAATAGCAATATAATTAGACTTATAATAATTTGGACAATTTGGATTAGGACAATATGAGACAATAAGAACAAAGAGTTAAGGATGTCCAGGTACCTCTTTCTGACCAAAATAAGCTCAAAAAAGGCCACAGTTAACAGAGGATTAACCCTTAAAAGCAATAACCTGTTGCATATTCATAAACCTCATCCATGATGCATAAATTCCATTCAAACACAGGATTCTGTCTGGTCAGCGTCAGCTTCTTCCTCTGAATCCTGATGGTGGCTTCAGGGCTGAGCAAGGCAGGAAGAAGTTAATTTCTTCTGATAATGGGGCAATAAATTCTCTTTCTCTGAAAGATTTAGGTGTCCTGTGGCTGCTATCTGGTGTGAGTACCTCATTCCTTTCTTAAAAAAACATCCCACATGCATAGTTCCTATTTTAACAACAAAAGTTACATTTTAACTACAAAACTACATTTACCCCACGATTGAAATGTTAATACAGCACTGCTAATCAATACTACAAAATACATATAATAAATATCTGCCTAGAGCCATATCATATCCACTTTCCACCAATTGGTTGAACTACAACTTCTTAAAAAACTCACTTCCTTATCAGCTAAAGACCACCAACCCAAATCTTCAGATTTTGAAGGAAAACAGTGAACACAGAGCCCACGCTCAGAGGTTGGATGCTTTATTCACTGTCTCTACTTGGTCACCGACACCTGGCTGGCAGAACTGTCACCACCACACTGCAGCACTCACTCAAACATGCTCAGCAAACAGCAAACAGACTGAAATGCACCTCCCCACCAGGAAACACTCCCCACCAGGAGTGCATTTTCCCTATCTTTAAATACATATACCTGTGGAATAATAATAATAAGAGATAAACTCCAGTTCTGGTTTGGTTTGCAGGCCCCCTCCTTCACCCTTCCACTGCTGGAGATACTCTGTGGAATTGATTTGTCAAGTGTAATTCCCATTTTCCTGGGAATCCTGCAGCTGTTTCTCAGCCTGTCCCTGCTCTGCAGGCTCTGGGGGTGCCAGCCTGGTCATTAATCAGCATTTCATGTCAAAGGATAGAAAAAAAGTCTTTAAAACCTGGGCTGGGAAACAACAAGGCAGAGTTCAGGTCCAATGACACAACACAGAGCTGAGCACCCTGCAAGGTTCAGCCCTCAGGGTTAGAAAAAGGAGAGGGGAAAACTCCTGCCAAAAATGCAAAGAAAAAGGGGGAATTTCCCTGTACCGCAGAGTCCCACAGGATCAGATGCTTCATTTCCCCCTGGGACACCTCTCTGGGCAGCTGCTTCCCCACAAAAGAACAACTCAAGTTCAAAAAGTGCAGCTCTGGCCAAGCCATGATATTTTCCCCATCAAAACCCCTCTTGAACACCCCATTTCTCTGCTGTCTTTGGCTCCCCAAACCCCACTGAGCTCCAGGGTGGATCCTCACTCTGAGCTATTTTGATTTCTGTTTGTGCTGGAGATAAACCCAAAATCCATTTTTCCTTCCCTTGTTCTGACCTCAACCTCCTGCCCCTGCTCTGTCACCCTCAGGTCCGTCACTGCTGCATCACCTGTAGCAAAACATCCAATTTTGGGGTTTTTTTTTTGCCCTTCCCATCCCAGCTGCTCAATTCTGCACCCCCATCCTGGGGGAGTGAACCTCCTGAACAAATTTGGTGGGATTTTACCCTGAACACAGCGTTCTAAGCCCAAAATGTGGGGGTGCAGGTGATGGTTGCTGCTTTAGGGCTCAACCCTGGCAGGATCCCACCAGCTCTCTGCAATTCCCACATGGAATATGGCTTTTGCTGGCTGCTCACTTGCTCTCTGTTAAAATCTGTAAATGGTTATCCTTTATCCTGCCTTAAAAAAAAATCATTTTCAAGAAGTTTGTCCGCTGTTTTCATTAAAAAATAAAAATTAAAAAAGGTATCAACTCACTGACCTCCCTCAGGGAACAGCAGTTATGTGGCAAAATCTCACAATATTCAAATTCCTGTGTTAGAATTGTGTCAATCCTGACCTGGAACGCCAAGGGGAGGCTGGACCAGCATTCCCAGTGTGTGACCACCCCACCACCACCAGCAGGGATCCACAGCAAGGCTGAAGGTGGGGAACACACCCAAAAAAACATAACCCAGGGCTTGGGAATGACAAGGGAAGCACTGGCACGGGCTCTTCTCCAGAGAGAATTGAATATTTGGGGTCAAAGGCTCCTAAAACCCCTCCTAACACAGCAGCAGCCCCACAGCTGGGCTGGTGACAGAAAAATAAAAAAAAAACAACTTTCAGGATTATTTACAGGAACCCCTTAAAGACAACTCACTGCCTTTGCAGGGAAAGGTGGGAGAAATCCTGGTTGTGCCTCGTTTTTCGGGATTTTCCCAAGCCACAGCGGCCCAGACTGCTGCAGAGTGGGAAGAAAAGTCACTGCTGTGTCCCCTCAGCTGGTGGGGACAGACACGGGGACAGCGAGTGGGGCTGGCAGGACATGAGGATGTCCCAGAGCAGCTCCTGGGGCTCTCGGGGCAGCGGCCAAAGCTCGGTGGTGGCACCCGCAGGGCCCTTAACTGTCACAGGCAGGCCCTGGCACGGCCACTGGGGCTGGGTGGTCACTCTGGAACGTAGTGGGGTGGTCACTCTGGAACATGGCAGGGTGGTCACTCTGGAATGTGGCCACTAGGCCCTCAGTGGGGTGGTCACTCTGGAACATGGCAGGGTGGTCACTCTGGAACATGGCCACCAGGCCCTCAGTGGGGTGGTCGCTCTGGAACACAGGCATTGGGGCCACATCAGGGTGGTCACTCTGGAATGAGGCCACCAGGTCTTTGGTGGGGCGGTCACTCTGGAACGTGGAGGGATTGTCACTGGAACGTGGCCACCGGGCCCACGGTGGGTTGGTCGCCCTGAAACACGGACACTGGGCCCTCATTGGGGTGGTCGCTCCGGAACATGGCAGGGTGGTCACTCTGGAACATGGCCACCAGGCCCTCATTGGGGTGGTCACTCTGGAACATGGCAGGGTGGTCACTCTGGAACATGGCCACCAGGCCCTCAGTGGGGTGGTCACTCTGGAACATGGCAGGGTGGTCACTCTGGAATGAGGCCACCAGGCCCTCAGTGGGGTGGTCGCTCTGGAACGTGGAGGGATTGTCACTGGAACGTGGCCACCGGGCCTTCATTGGGGTGGTCACTCTGGAACATGGCAGGGTGGTCACTCTGGAACGTGGCCACCAGGCCCTCAGTGGGGTGGTCGCTCTGGAATGTGGAGGGCTTGTCACTGGAACGTGGCCACTGGGCCCACGGTAGGTTGGTCACTCTGAAACACGGACATTGGGCCCACGGTGGGGTGGTCACTCTGGAACACAGACATTGGGCCCATGGTGGGGTGGTCACTCTGGAACGTGGCCACCGGGCCCTCAGTGGGGTGGTCGCTCTGGAACATGGCAGGGTGGTCACTCTGGAATGAGGCCACCGGGCCCTCAGTGGGGTGGTCGGTCCGGAACACGGCCTCTGGGCCCACAGCAAAGCGGTCACTCTGGGCCATGGCGGGGTGGTCACTCTGGAACGTGGCAGGGTGGTCACTCTGGAATGAGGCCACCAGGCCCTCAGTGGGGTGGTCGCTCTGGAATGTGGAGGGATTGTCACTGGAACGTGGCCACTGGGCCCACGGTGGGTTGGTCACTCTGAAACACGGACATTGGGCCCATGGTGGGGTGGTCACTCTGGAACGTGGCCACCGGGCCCTCATTGGGGTGGTCGCTCCGGAACACGGCCTCTGGGCCCACAGCAAAGCAGTCACTCTGGGCCATGGCGGGGTGGTCGCTCTGGAACGTGGCAGGATTGTCACTCTGGAACGTGGCCACTGGGCCTATGGTGGGGTGGTCATTCTGGAATGTGGCCACCGGGCCTATGGTGGGGTGGTCATTCTGGAACGTGGCCACCAGGCCTTTGACGGGGTGGTCGCTCTGGAACGTGGCAGGATTGTCACTCTGGAACGTGGCCACCAGGCCTTTGGCGGGGTGGTCGCTCTGGAACGTGGCCTCTGGGCCCACAGCAGGGAGGTCATGGTCATTCTGGATTGTGGTGGGGTGGTCATTCTGGAACTTGGCCACCGGGCCCACTTCAGGGTGGTCGCTCTGGAATGTTCTGAGCTCCGTGCCGACCCCGGGGCCGCCGTTCCCCGCGGGCTGGGCCAGGCCCCGGGGTCCCCCCTGGCCGCGGCCGCTGCGGGAGCAGTCGTGGTGGCCGTGGTTGCCCAAGCGGCTGGAGGCCACCACGGCCTTCATGGCAGCCTGGGAGAGGGGCAGAGAATCAGGGAATGGTGGAATGTTCCGAGGGGATCACCCAGCCCAAATCCTGGCCTGGCCCGGGACGCCCCAACAATCCCATCCCAACAATCCCACACCAACAATCCCACACCAAAAAATTCCACCACCACAATCCCAATCATACCCCAACAATCCCATCCCCACAATCGCACCCCAACAATCCCATCCCAAAAATCCTGCCTCCACAATCCCATCCCCACAATCCCATCCCAACAATCTCACCCTCACAATCCTACCCCAACAATCCCGTCCCCACAATCCCACCCCAACAAACCCATATCCCAAAAATCCTACCCCCCCAATCCCATCCCAAAAAATCCACCCCAACAATCCCATCCCAACAATCCCATCCCAACAATCCCACCCCAAAAAATTCCACCACCACAATCCCAATCATACCCCAACAATCCCATCCCCACAATCGCACCCCAACAATCCCATCCCAAAAATCCTGCCTCCACAATCCCATCCCAACAATCCCATCCCAACAATCTCACCCCAACAATCCCATCCCAACAATCCCACCCCAAAAAATTCCACCACCACAATCCCAATCATATCCCAACAATCCCGTCCCCACAATCGCACCCCAACAATCCCATCCCAAAAATCCTGCCTCCACAATCCCATCCCCACAATCCCATCCCAACAATCCCACCCCAAACTCCTGGAGCTCTTGCAGCTTTAGGGCTGGGATTTAGGGAATTCAGTGCTCACCACCCTTGGCAAAGGAACCTTTCCCTAAAATCCATCCCAAAAACCCCCTGATACTGCTCCAAGCTTTCCCTTGGGATCCAAGAGGGTGCTGGCAGAGTTCTGCCCTTCCAAGCTGCTCTCCAGGATGGGGACAGTTGTCTGTCACTTTGATTTTTTTAAGATTTTCTAAGTTTTTCGATGTTTGTAAAACATTTTCGTGACAAACTTTTCCACGCACTTTTTATAAATAACTTATAGTTTTGCATTCTTTTGTGGAAGAAGAGAAATTCGACAGGTTGTTGGTTTGTTTAGTGTCAATGGAGAGGTGGCACTTTTACTTTTTAATCCACTGTCGCTTTTAGAAATCTATGAAATGTTAGAGGCAGAAAATGAACTTCCCTTTCAGGGGTCCCCTCTCTGCTCTGTCACACGTCCCCAGGTGTCCCCTCCTCACCTTCAGTTTCCTCCTGGCGTTGAATTCCTGCAGTTTCCTCTGCGTGCTGTCCATGTGAGCGAATTTTGCTGCTTTCCCAGTGACCCAGGGGTGCTGCAGGGCCTGGTGAACCGTCAGCCTCTTCTGGGGATCCAAAACGATCAATTTCCTGACCTGAAAGCATCAAAATTGCTAATTTTTGTTATTTCGTAGTAATTCACAGTGAAATAAGGAAGATCATAATAAATAAATAAAGAAAGAATTTACACCAAAAAAAATCTATAGAAATGTGGGGGAAATAAATATATGCAGCAAATACATGAAAATAAAATCATGAAATGCAAGAAATAAAAAAAATGTGGTTAATAAATGAAAATATATAAACAAAAGCAATTAGTTAATTTTATGAAATCATAAAAGAAACAAAATGTTATAAAGACACAAAGCAATTAATAAATAACGGGATAAAAATGAAATAATAAAAGAAATCATAAACATGTGGAGGAAGTCAATAAAACCGATTAAATTAATAAATAAAAATATAGTCAGGGGGAAGGGAAGGGAAGGGAAGGGAAGGGAAGGGAAGGGAAGGGAAGGGAAGGGAAGGGAAAGTAAAATGAAGTAAAATAAAGTGACATAAAATAAAATAAATAAAATAAAATAAAATATAAATTTTACAGTTTCCCAAGCCCAGCGCTGCCTCACTCACCAAATCCTTGGCGTTTGGGGACACCTCGTCCCACCAGGGGGACACGAACTCGTAGTCGCAGGTGAGGATGCGGCCATACATGTACTGATCCCCCCGCGGGTCAAAGAAGGGCTCGAAGCCACAGAGCCTGGGGGGACAGAACCGTGGGACACGGTGCCACCAACCCTGCCACCCCCCACTGTCACTGTCACATCCTCTGAAAAATCCCTGCCCCAGGATTTCTCCTCCTGGGAAGCTGAGAAGCCTCAGAGAAAAATGAAAACAACAATTGTCTGCTTGCTCCTCCTGTGTTTTGCTGCTTTGGAATGTGGTCTGGAGGTTGTTTATCAATTAGTCACTGTTTGATTGGTTCAATGTGAATTGTTTTTACTTAATGACCAATCACAGGCAGCTGTGTCAGGACTCTGGAAAAGAGAGTCAGGAGGTTTCATTATAATTCTTGTTAAACCCTCTGTCTGTGTCCTATCTCTATTCTTTAATATAGTTTTAGTATAATACAATATCATATCATATCATATCATATCATATCATATCATATCATATCATATCATATCATATCATATGCCCTTCTAAAAACATAGAATCAAATTAATTCATTTCCTCCTTCACCCTGGGGACCCTGCAAATTCAACACCCCCCAGCAAGGACAAAGCCCCCCGTGCTGTGTCCCCTGGCTGTGACACTCACAAGATGTAGGTGATGACCCCCACGCTCCACATGTCCACCTCTGGTCCATAGGGACACCCATGCAGGATTTCGGGGGCTGGAAGGAAAATTTGGGGGTCAAACACACCCATGGGGGGGGGTCCCAGTGGAGAAAACCCTGCTGGGCACTGGCAGGGGTGGAGAAAAGGGGATAAATGTGGAGGAAAAGGAATAAATGGGGAGGAAAAGGGAATAAATTGGGAGAAAAAGGGGGGAAAATGGGGAGGAAAGGGGATAAATGAGGAGAAAAAGGGATAAATGTGGCTCTGTGCCAGCCAAATGTGGCACAGTGCCAGCTATTCCTGCACCGAGCTGTGCCCGGCCTCAGCTGGGGAAAAACCCCTGGAATGTTCCTCCCACCCCAATTTTCCTCTCCCACAATGTCCCTCTCTCTCTCCCACCCCAATTTTCCTCTCCCACAATGTCCCTCCCTCCCTCTCACCCCAATTTTCCTCTCCCCAAAATGTCCCTCCATCCCTCCCACCCCAATTTTCCTCTCCCCACAATGTCCCTCTCTCCCACCCCAATTTTCCTCTCCCAGAATGTCCCTCCATCCCTCCCACCCCAATTTTCCTCTCCCCAAAATGTCCCTCCCTCTCACCCCAATTTTCCTCTCCCCAAAATGTCCCTCCATCCCTCCCACCCCAATTTTCCTCTCCCAGAATGTCCCTCCATCCCTCCCACCCCAGTTTTCCTCTCCCCCTCCCCTCTCACCGCAGTACCCCGGTGTCCCACACACGGTTTTCATGGTGTCCTGTTCATCCACGATCTTGGAGAGCCCAAAGTCACCTTGCAGGGACACAAGGGAGTGGCAGTGCCATCAGGGAGGGGCACTGGGACCCCCTCTCATGCCAGGACCCCTGGCCAGGTGCCCCAACCCACCGATTTTGAGGGGTGCATCGGGGGACAGGTCAGCGTAGAGCAGGTTCTCCGGCTTCAGGTCCCGGTGCACGACCCCATTCTCGTGCAAATACTGCAAAAAAAAAGGAAAAGTGGGATGTGAAAAGGAAAGGAACGGCCTCAGACAGAATTTGGGAGGTGGCAGCAGCGACTGGGGACCTGTCACAAACTCGGGACCAACTCAAGAACAGCCACCACTGTGGAGGATCCGGTTCCAGTCAGGAGTTGCTGGTTTTTAAACCCTCCTGTTGCCATGGAAACTCTGGGATGCAGAGCAGCCCTGACCTTCCTCCTCCCTCCTCTTCATCCCCGCTGAGAGCAGATCCATCTTCTCCCAGTGGTGCCTTTGGACGGGCAAGGGGAGAAATGAGGTGTTTGGGATGGGGGCAGCTCTGGTGCCTTTCCCCAGGGATATTTGGCATCAGTGCAGCTCCAGATCCTTCTCCCCACAGATGTTTGGGATGGGAGCAGCTCTGGGTGCTTCTCTCCAGGGATATTTGGGATGGGAGCAGCTCTGGTGCCTCTCTCTTGGGTTATGTGGGATGGGGGCAGCTCCAGGTGCCTCTCCCCAGGGATATTTGGGATGGGAGCAGCTCTGGTGCCTCTCCCCAGGGTTATTTGAGATGGGAGCAGCTCCAGGCCCTTCTCCCCAGGGATATTTGGGATCAGTGGAGGTCCAGGTCCCTCTCCCCACAGATGTTTGGGATGGGGGGTATCTCCAAGCACTTCTCCCCAGGGATATTTGGGATCAGTGCAGCTCCAGGCCCTTTTTCTCAGGGATATTTGGGATGGGGGCAGCTCCAGGTGCCTTTCCCCAGGGATATTTGGGATGGGAGCAGCTCTGGGTGCTTCTCTCCAGGGATATTTGGGATCAGTGCAGCTCCAGGTCCCTCTCCCCACAGATGTTTGGGATGGGGGGCATCTCCAAGCACTTCTCCCCAGGGATATTTGGGATCAGTGCAGCTCCAGGCCCTTCTCCCCAGGGATATTTGGGATCAGTGCAGCTCCAGGCTCTTCTCCCCAGGGATATTTGGGATGGGGGCAGCTCTGGTGCCTCTTCCCAGGGATATTTGGGATCAGTGCAGCTCCAGGCCCTTCTCCCCAGGGATATTTGGGATCAGTGCAGCTCCAGGCCCTTTTTCTCAGGGATATTTGGGATCAGTGCAGCTCTGGGCCCTTCTCCCCAGGGATATTTGGGAAAGGGGAAACTCTCGATGCTTCTCCCCAGGGATATTTGGGATCAGTGCAGCTCCAGGCCCTTCTCCTCAGGGATATTTGGGATGGGGGCACCTCCAGGCCCTTCTCCCCAGGGATATTTGGGATCAGTGCAGCTCCAGGCCCTTCTCCCCAGGGATATTTGGCTGCAGCCCCCCCCTGGTGCCACCCCCAGGGCCCCGTTACCAAAACAGCCTCCAGGATCTGCTTGACCACGTGCGCCGCATCCCGCTCGCTGTAGAACCCCCTCTCCACGATCCTGCGGGCACAAGGAGCCTTCAGCGCCCTCCATCCTCCTCCTCCTCCTCCCAGGATCCGTCCCCAGGAGCTGATCCTGACCTGTCAAAGAGTTCTCCCCCCGTCACCAGCTCCAGCACCAGCGCGATCTCCGAGGGCGTCTCGAAAATCTCCTTCAGCTTGATCTGGAAAATGGATAAAACTGAGGTCATAAAAGAAACAATCACAATGTTATAAAGAAATAAAGTAATTAATAAATAAAGGGATAAAAATAAAATCATAAAAGAAATCATACCCCTATGGAGGAAATAAATAAATAAAATAAAACTGGAAAATGGATAAAAATGAGATCATAAAAGAAACAACCACAACGTTATAAAGAAATAAAGTAATTAATAAATAAAGGGATAAACATGAAATTATAAAAGAAATCATAACCATATGGAGGAAATAAATAAAATTGAATGAATTAATAAATAAAAATAAAGTAAGTGAAAAGAAAAAAGAAAAGAAAGAAAATAAAAAAGGGAAGGGAAAGGAAGGGTGACAGGAGGGATTTAGGGATGTGGGATGCAGTGTGGGATTTTCTGGGGTCCCCCATCGAGGGGAGGAAATGATGAATCTGACTCCATGTTCTTAGAAGGCTAATTTATTATTTTATTGTATTCTATTCTATTTTAAAATGTTATACCAAAACTATACTAAAGACTAGAGAAAGGATACTTACAGAAGGTTTAACAAGATACTAAAGAAAAACCCAGAGTCCCACCCAGCTGGCTGTGATTGTCATTCAATAAAAACCATTCACATGTTGGATGAACAATCTCCAACCACATTCCAAAGCAGCAAAACACAGGAGAAGCAATGGATAATTATTGTTTCCACTTTTTCTCTGAGGTTTCTCAGCTTCCCAGGAGAAGAAATCCTGGCTGAAGGGATTTTTCCAGAAAACATGACAGTGACAATGCAGGAATGCTGTGCTGGGAGGAGGCTTTGACCACCAGGGAGGGTGGAAAGGGTTATTTCAGGGCAGACATTTCCTCCCTCTGTTTGTTTGAATTTTTCCCCACTCTTGATTTGTTTCCACCTGAATTTTTTACAATTTTTCGCAGCAGCCCCACTCCCTTAACACGGATTAAAGATGAATGTGGGAATGTGCAGAGCCCTGATCCTCTTCTCATCTCTGAGCTTGTTTGGCAGAGGAGGAGCTCCTTGAGGATTTTGCAGCTCCGTGGGCACCTTGGAGCTTCCATCCAGTCCTGTGGAGTGGGAGCGACTCCAGCTGCATCCCATGGGATGGATCCTGATCCTGCACACCTGGGATGGATCCTGATCCTGCACACCTGGGAGGGGGATGAGGGGAGAGCTGGACACACCCTGTGAGGTCACAGCCACTCTGGGATCAAGGCTCTGGAAATGTCCTACAGAAGAAGAGGCACCAAACCCTTGTTTCCCTCCTGACTTTTTGCGATTCAGCTCCCACACGAGCCCTTTGTGCCTTCACAGCCCATCTGGAATTAACAATTCTCTCTTAAGTCTTAAAGCAACATCTAAATGCAATTTTTTTTCCTTTTTTTTTTTTTTTTTTTTAATGGAAACCCAAGAATTTCATGCTTCTTAAGACTTTTGTGACACTGCGGATTTCATGGGGCTTTAATCATTCCCTTCCCAGGCTGGGTGACAAGCCTTGATCCCCTGCGGGGTGAGAGACACTATGTGGCAGCTTATTGCATTATAATAATGCACACAGCACTATAATTTTCCTATTAACTTCAAAAGTTTACAATCCTATTATCAGCCTCTGCCGAGGTCGGTGCTGCACGATAGCGGCAATAATGGAGCAGAGCAGCTCCTCTTCAAACATCACTTGAACCTGGGGATGAGCAGAACCCCGTGGAAACCTCGGGGATTTAAATATTCCAGCAGGATGGATCCTCCTCTGTGGCTCTGAGGAGAGGGGAGGGTGAAAATTGGATTTTCTGTGGTGTTCTTGATAACACAGCAGAGAGAGGAGCCTCTTCCCATCCACCTGGGCTGCTCCAAGGGTGTGATTCCCATCCTTGTGTCTGTCCAGATGTCTTGAGATGGGGGGAATGTCTCCATTTGAAGCAACAAATTGCCCCAAAACCACTGAAACACCCCAAAACGGGCCCACACTGAGCTGGCTGTCAATAATGGAGCAGAGCAGCTCCTCTTCAAACATCACTTGAACCTGGGGATGAGCAGAACCCCATGGAAACCTCGGGGCTGGATCCTCCTCTGTGCTCTGAGGAGCTGCTGCCTGGAGAGGGGAGGGTGAAAATTGGATTTTCTGTGGTGTTCTTGATAACACATCAGAGAGGAGCCTCTTCCCATCCACCTGGGCTGCTCCAGGTGTGTGATTCCCATCCTTGTGTCTGTCCAGATGTCTTGAGATGGGGGAAATGTCTCCATGGAAGAGGCTGAAGCACCAAATTGTCCCAAAACCACTGAAACACCCCAAAATAGGCCCACACTGAGCTGGCTGAGAGGTTTAGAGAAAACCTGTCCCAATGCTTTGGCCTCTTCATCTCTGGTTTTGGGATGGTTGGGATTTCTCTTGGCTTCTTCTCTTGGTGTGAAGGTTTTGGGCTTCTCCAGAGAGCAAAAAAACGTCCCAATGATGTCCTGACAATGTCCCAGTGATGTCCTGACCACAATCCCAACAGGAGCAGGGCCTGTCCCAACCCTCAGCCCCACAGCAGCTCCCAGGTGGCTTTTCCCGTGTCATTCCCTTTAACCCAGGTGTTCTCCAAGATCCTTTTGCAGTTTTTCCAGTGGAACCGTGCGGTCGGGAATGAGCCTTTTTCCGGAGCCCCCTGGCATTCCAGAGGGGCTCTGCTGGATCAGCTCAGCTCCAGCCCTGCTCCTGTTCTCCCTGGGCAGGACACAGCCCCAGCCCCTCAGCTCTGGCTCCCCTTTTGTCTCTGGGGCAGGATTCCTTCCAGCCAGGCAATTTGGGATTCATTTGATCTCTCGATGGAAATTGAGGCGGAAATCTCAAGCCAGGGCATGGGAAGGGGGAGGATGGAGGGAGCCCTTGGATATCAAAGCTGGGAGCTCCTGCAAGGAACAGGAATTTCATGGGGCAGAGAGAGGGGCAGCACCTGGATGCTGTCACTGAGGCAGGGAGGGCACAGGGGGCGCAGGGAGGGTTTTCCATGGGTGATGCCTTAATCCTGCACCAAGACAGGAGGAGGACAAGGCTGAGTTAAGGGCAAACCCACCCCCAGCAGCCAAAGGGAGGTGGCAGCTGTGTCACCAGGCCCCCTACTCACGATGTTGGGGTGCGAGAGGCGCAGCAGGACCCCGATCTCCGTCCTCACGATCTTCTTGTCGATCTGGGAAGCAGAGCTGGCGTCACCTGCGCTGCCAGGCCCGCCTCTGGCTCCCCACATCACACCCAGCACATTTCATGGCTGTCCCAGAGCCCACCCCCACCCCAAATCCCAGTGCTTTGTCCATGTGGGACCCCCAGATTGCGGGTGCCAGCCCCCTGCCCATCCTGGTGCCAAGGGGCAGGGGAGGAGAGACACCAGCACCCTCCCCCCAGCTCCCTGATGCTCCCCCTTCCCATCCCCAGCCCCTCTCACCGTTTTCTTCAGGATCTTGGCAGCGTAGGGAGCTCCCGTGCCCTTCTCCTGGCAGCTGAACACCACCGAGGTGGCTCCCCTGGAGGAGAGAGGGAAGTGAGGCTGGCACAAGCTGGGGGTCCGGCTCCCCCTGTGGCAGTGCCAGGCCCTGGGAGCTCAGCGTGGGTTCATTCTGCTCTTCATGGATCCTGCTTTTCATGGATCTCCCTCCTCCTGCATCTCCCCATTCCTGAATTCCCCTCCTGTACCCCTCTCCTTCATCCCTGCATCCCCCAATTCCTGAATTCCCCTCCTGTACCCTTCCCCTTCATCCCTGAATCCTCCAATTCCTGAATTCCCCTCCTGTACCCCTCTCCTTCATCCCCTCATCCCCCAATTCCTGAATTCCCTCCTGTACCCCTCTCCTTCATCCCTGCATCCCCCAATTCCTGAATTCCCTCCTGTACCCCTCTCCTCCATCCCTGCATCCCCCAATTCCTGAATTCCCCTCCTGTACCCTTCCCCTTCATCCCTGCATCCCCCAATTCCTGAATTCCCCTCCTGTACCCATCTCCTGCATCCCCCCATTCCTGAATTCCCCTCCTGTACCCCTCTCCTTCATCCCTGCATCCCCCAATTCCTGAATTCCCCTCCTGTACCCGTCTCCTTCATCCCTGCATCCCCCAATTCCTGAATTCCCCTCCTGTACCCCTCTCCTCCATCCCTGCATCTCCCCAATTCCTGAATTCCCCTGCTGTACCCCTCTCCTTCATCCCTACACCCCCCAATTCCTGAATTCCCCTCCTGTACCCCTCTCCTTCATCCCCTCATCCCCAATTCCTGAATTCCCCTCCTGTACCCCTCTCCTTCATCCCTGCACCCCCCAATTCCTGAATTCCCGTCCTGTACCCCTCCCCTTCATCCCTGAATCCTCCAATTCCCAAATTCCCCTCCTGTACCCCCCTCCTTCATCCCTGCACCCCCCAATTCCTGAATTCCCCTCCTGTACTCCTCTCCTTCATCCCTGCATCCCCCCATTCCTGAATTCCCCTCCTGTACCCCTCTCCTTCATCCCCTCATCCCCAATTCCTGAATTCCCTCCTGTACCCCTCTCCTTCATCCCCTCATCCCCAATTCCTGAATTCCCCTCCTGTATCCCTCTCCTTCATCACTGCATCCTCCAATTCCTGAATTCCCCTCCTGTACCCCTCTCCTCCATCCCTGCACCCCCCAATTCCTGAATTCCCCTCCTGTACCCCTCTCCTTCATCCCTGCATCCCCCAATTCCTGAATTCCCTCCTGTACCCCTCTCCTTCATCCCCACCCCACACCCCCTTCCTGCACCCCCTCCCGCCTCCATCCCGGTTATTTTCATTAAACCCGAGTCCTACAGGGGGGGTTGAAATCCTTAAGCTGCTTTCACGGCGGGACGGAGCCGCCGTGTCCCCGCTCGCAGCCTCTCGGCGACAGCAGCGACACTGCCGGGGCTCCGTCCCAGCCCATTCCTGTCACCAGACATCTCCAGGTGACACCGTCACAGCCCGTGGCCACCTCAGCTCGGGTTAATCGCGTTTCCCGAGCGCTGGACGGTGAAATCAGCCCAGCGGCTCATTTGCAATTCCATCTCTCCCTGCCTGGCTCCCGGAGCTCATGAATTCCTGCCCCCGAGCCATCGGCCCGCGTTTTACAGCACTTTGGCTTCGCCGCCTTCTGGGACGGAGCTCAGGCTGTGCCCGGAGGTGCCCGGCAAGATCAGACCCCCCAAACCAGCGATTTTCACACCAAAACCTCCCCTGAGCCCACCGACATCCCCCCGGGCAGCTCCTGAAATGAGGGATTTGTCTCCAAAGCCGGAGCAGATTTTGCAGCTCATCCGGCTGAACTTGGGAACGGCGTTCCCATGGCAACGGCAGCGCCGGGTACCACTCCGGGATGCTGCGGGATGCGCGAGCCCCAACCCTGCCCAGCCCCAAAATTTCCTCCCTTTCGCCAAACGTTCTCCAGAAAACTTCAGTTTGTAAAAAGCGATTCGGAAACCAATTGTTGCAGCCGGGAGGGGCGGCCACCACCTGCTGCAGCTCAGGAAAAACGGCAAAAGCTGCGATTTGACCCCAAAACGGCATCGCTGCTGCGCCACAACAACGCCACGAGGTTATCCTCGGGATTTCCCAGCTGGACCCTCCATCCCCTTCTCCAGAGCTGAATCCCAGCCAGGATTTGTCTCCTCGCACATTTTTTCCGCACGGACAATTCGCAGCCCGATTCCCGGCGCTAACGAGCTCATTTAGGAGCGCTCGGCTCGGCGTTTAGGAGGGCTCGGGGTGGCTCCTGTGCCCGCTGTGCCCGCGGCGCTGCCCCTCACGCGTCCCCCAATTAGGGCAGCGCTCGGCATTCGCCACGCCTCGGCCCCGCAGCCTCCAATAAATATCCCCAATCAGCCTTGCCCGCCACGGGAGATAATTGCATTTGCTTTCCAGATGAACTGGAAAATGTCGAGCGATGGGATTTTGCCGAGAGAGAGCCTGGAATGTGCGGCCCCCGGCTGGGTCCTCTCCTGCTCCCTGGGGATTCCTGGCTGGATCTGGGTCCAGTCTTGCCAGGAGAGGCTCTAAGGGAGGGCTGTGCATGGAGAGTGGGCTCCCAGCAGCTCAAATCCCACCCAGATCCCACCACGCTGTGAGTGTGACTGAAATCTAGTGCTGAAACTGGATGGATGGATGGATGGATGGATGGATGGATGGATGGATGGATGGATGGATGGATTCCAGGGGCTCCAGCAGCCCAAATTCCACCCAGATCCCACCACGCTGTGAGTTTGATTTAAATCTGGTGCTGAAGATGGATGGATGGATGGATGGATGGATGGATGGATGGATGGATGGATGGATGGATGGATGGATGGATAGATGGATGGATGGATAGATGGATGGATGGATGGATGGATGGATGGATGGATGGATGGATGGATGGATGGATGGATGGATGGATGGATGGATGGATGGATCCCAGGGGCTCCAGGCCCATCCTTCTCTCCTACATCCCTCTGTGCAAGGCTGGGTGCTGCCCAAGCCCTGGGCTGATGTGGCCACACCTTGTTACAAACCCTTAAATTCCTGTTTTCACCAAAACTGCTGCTTTTCAGGATTCTCTGAGGATGGAAACCCAGAGGCAGCTGGGGCTGGCCCAGCCTGAGCCACCAAATGCCCCTGTGGGCTCTGAGGCAGAGCTGCCTCCCCCATGGCACAGCCCAGATCCCACAAATGGGATCATCAGCCATCCCAGCACGGCCTCTTGGCACCCCTGGAGGGATCACAGCCCTCAGGTGGGCTCTCCAAGCCAAACCCAGAGCTGGGAATTCAGGCTCTGGCACTGCCAGAGCAGGCAGGACCCTCATTGCCCACCCCCAAAGCCTTGGGGTGCTCAGAGAGATGGGTGTCCCCATGACCCCACTGCCATGGACATGAGGGACATTCATCTCCACGGGCCCAGGGACCCCCAGCCCAAGCTGCAAACCCCCAGTGAGCTCTGCCAGACCCTTCCTGCACAGGCCAGGGCCAGGTCACAGCAGAGGGGAGGGTCTGTCACCATCCATGCCCCTTATCCATCCTCCCATCCTTCCACATCCATCCTTGTGCCCTGCTTGTCCAGCCCTTCCTGCATCCCTCCATTCTTCCATCTCTACTCACCCATTCCTCCCACATCCATCCATCCATCCATCCATCCATCCATCCATCCATCCATCCATCCATCCCCTTCCTATCTGTCCCTCCCTTCCTGCATCCTTCCCTGCATCCCTTCACCCCCCATTCCCCTTCATCCCCACCCCCAAATCCCTCCAGCTCCCCCAATCCATCCCCTCTGTGTTCCTCACTCCTCCCCACATCCCTCCATCCCTCCTGCTTCCCTCCATCCCTCCTGCTTCCCTCCACCCCTCCTGCCTCCCTCCATCCCTCCTGCTTCCCCTCCATCCCTCCTGCCTCCGTCCATCCCTCCTCCCTCCCTCCATCCCTCCTGCTTCCCTCCATCCCTCCTGCTTCCTTCCATCCCCTCCTGCCTCCCTCCATCCCTCCTGCCTCCCTCCATCCCCTCCTGCCTCCCTCCATCCCCTCCTGCCTCCCTCCATCCCTCCTGCTTCCCTCCATCCCCTCCTGCTTCCCTCCATCCCTCCTGCTTCCCTCCATCCCTCCTGCTTCCCTCCATCCCTCCTGCCTCCCTCCATCCCCTCCTGCCTCCCTCCATCCCTCCTGCCTCCTTCCATCCCTCCTGCCTCCCTCCATCCCCTCCTGCCTCCCTCCATCCCCTCCTGCCTCCCTCCATCCCTCCTGCTTCCCCTCCATCCCTCCTGCCTCCCTCCATCCCCTCCTGCCTCCCTCCATCCCCTCCTGCCTCCCTCCATCCCTCCTGCCTCCTTCCATCCCTCCTGCCTCCTTCCATCCCTCCTGCTTCCCTCCATCCCTCCTGCTTCCCTCCATCCCTCTCCTGCCCCATCCAGGACCCGCTCCGACCCCCGGGGGGCTCCTGCCCCTCCCAGCCCCTCCCTGCCCGCTCTCCCCGCCCGGTACCGTCCCAGCTCGGGGCCCACGATGTAGAAATCTTCCAGTGCCGCCTCCCGGTGGGATCCATCGATCCAGAACTCGCTCTCGCTCTTGGACGACGGCATGGTGGGCCGGGGGCTGCCGGCTGCCAGCTCCAGCTGCTGGGAAGGGGAGCCCCCGGCATGGATCGGCTTCACCCCCACCCAAAGCCGCCCCGAGAGCCCAGATGGCTCGGGAGGAACCAGCGCTGGGGATTATCGAGCGCCGCGGAGCCACAAATCCCCTTCCCACCCGGCACGTACGATGCCTTTTCCGAGATAATTCCCCCCGCTGTGGGATGTTTATGTTCCCCCCCCGCTCCGGCTTTTTCCACCACCTCCTCCCTCCTTTCCCACCCCATTCCCACCTGTCTGGGGTCCCCCCGATTGGTTCGCACCCCGATTCCTGCAGCGCTCCCACCCCCAGCCCTCCCCACACGCCCCCGGTAATTTTGGGGTGGGGTCGTGGCCCGGCACGTACCGTTACCTGCGGCGCCGCCTCATCCCCGCCCGGGGGGGGTCCCGAGCCCGCGGGGCCGGGGCTGAGCCTGCCCGAGGCCCGTGCGGGCCCCCCCGGTGCTCCCCAAAGAGGGGGGTCACGGCTCAGCTGCTGCGGGGGCTCCACGGGGCTGGCAGGGCGCGGAACGGAGGGATGGAGGGACCGGAGGATGGAGGGATGCAGGGATGGGAGGGCTCGGAAGGAAGGGATGTAGGGATGGGAGGATGGAGGGATGCAGGGAACGGGAGGAGGCCGACCAGCACGGATGCAGCTGCCGGGATGCAGGGACGGGAGGATGCAGGGATAAGAGGGCTCGGAATGGAGGGATGGGAGGATGGAGGGATTCAGGAATGGAAGGATGCCGGCCGGCACGGATGCAGCTGCCGGGATGCCGGGATGCAGGGATGCAGGGATAGGAGGGCTCGGAATGGAGGGATGGGAGGATGCAGGGATACAGGGATGGAAGGATGCCGGCCAGCACGGATGCAGCTGCCGGGATGCCGGGATAGGAGGATGCCGGGACAGCACCGGGAGGCGGCGATGCGAGGCTCTCGGGCTGCCGGGAAGCGGGAGAGCGGCGCTGCAGGGAGAGAGGAAGGCGCGGATGCGGCCCCGGCAGCATCGGCGGCTCCCGCCCGGCTCGGCCGTGCCACCCCCCGGCCCGGCGCCGCCACTGCACCCCCCCGCCGCCCCCCCGGGGCTCCGGGACCCGCGCGGTGCTCGGGGAGCCCGGGCGGCCCCGACCGGCCCCGCACCGGCAGCACCGCGGCGGGGGACACCCGGGAGCACCGGAACCCCCCCGGTGCCGCGGCCCCATCCCGCCCCGCAGCCCCGCACGCACCGGGGCCGGGCTGTGCCCCCTCCCCGAGAGCCGGAACCGGGAACCCCCCCCCCGGTGGCGGGGGGCGCGGGCGCTGCCCGGAGCGGCCGCACGGTGACGCCGTCGCCCACCGGATGGGAACGGGGGGGACGTGGGACGGTGGGAGGGGACGGGGCGGGGATGGGATTGGGATTGGAGAGGGATTGAGTTACGGGCCTGGCCTGGGGATGGGCTGGAGATGGTGGGAATGGCCCTGGGAACGGTGGGAAAGAGATTGGGAATGGCAGTGGAAATGGTGGGAATTGCACTGGGAATGGTGGGAATGGCAGGAATGGCACTGGGAATGGTGGGAATGGTACTGGGAATGGCACTGGGAATGGTGGGAATGGCAGGAATGGCACTGGGAATGGTGGGGATGCCACTGGGAATGGCAGGAATGGTACTGGGAATGATGGGAATGGCAGGAATTGCACTGGGAATGGTGGGAATGGCAGGAATGGCACTGGGAATGATGGGAATGGCACTGGGGATGGTGGGAGTGGCACTGGGAATGGCACTGGGAATGGTGGGAATGGTACTGGGAATGGCAGGAATGGCTCTGGGAATGGTGGGAATGGCACTGGGGAGGGTGGGAATGGCATTGGGAATGGTGGGAATGGCACTGGGAATGGTGGGAAAGAGATTGGAAATGGCAGTGGGAATGGTGGGAATTGCACTGGGAATGGTGGGAATGGCAGGAATGGCTCTGGGAATGGTGGGAATGGCACTGGGAATGGCACTGGGGATGGCACTGGGAATGGTGGGAATGATGGGAATGGCTCTGGGAATGGTGGGAGTGGCACTGGGAATGGCAGGAATGGCACTGGGAATGGCACTGGGAATGGCACTGGGAACAGCACTGGGAATGGCACTGGGAATGGTGGGAATGGCACTGGGAATGGTGGGGCCCGGCTGGAGGAGGGGGATGAGCAGTAGGGGTGAGATGGGATCAGGCACGGGTGGGTTCAGGGTGGGTTCAGGGTGGGATTGGGATTGGGGAGGTGCCTGGAACAGGGAATGGAGATGGGATGAGATTGGGCAGGGCTGGGACTGAGGATGGGATGGGAGTGAGGATGGGATGGGTTGGGATGGGATGGGATGGGGTCAGGGATGGGATGGGATGGGATGGGATGGGATGGGATGGGATGGGTTGGGATGGGATGGGATGGGGATGGGATGGGATGGGATGGGATGGGATGGGATGGGATGGGATGGGTTGGGATGGGATGGGGTCAGGGATGGGATGGGATGGGATGGGATGGGTTGGGATGGGATGGGGATGGGATGGGGTCAGGGATGGGGTGGGGTGGGATGGGATGGGGACAGGGCCAGGGTGAAACTTGGATTGGGACTGGGGCCAGGAACAGAATGAGAACGGACATGGGATTAGAGAAGGAGATGGGATGGGGCCAGGGCTGGGACTGGGGATGGGGCCAGGGATGGGATGGGAGTGGGGATGGAACAGGTCCAGGAATGGGGTGGGAGTGGAGATAGGGCTGAGGTTTGTCTGGGAAAAGGACAGGAATGGGGCCAGGAACAGCGTGGGAGTGGGGATAGGGTTGGGGTGCTGCTGTCCCTGTGTCTGGGGCCACCCACACTGCCCGTGGGGTGTTGTGTTCCCCATAGCAAGGGGAGCAGGAAATCCCTCCTGAACATCCAGAGGCGAGGAAACAGCAGATTTTAATGTTTTTCTATAGGAAATAAGGAGAGCACCCCATAGGACAGCGACCCTCCAGTGGGACTGAGGGGTAGACAGGCCCTGAAGATGCTTCAGGACCCCCCAAATCCCTCAGCACAAACAGGAGACCCCCCCAAAAGGCCCCGCCATGAAGGTCTCACCAGCAGGAATCATTCTCCTTGTCATGGGCTCCCCGAGTATTTATTAGAATATTTTATCATATCTGAGGGAGGCAAACTCAGCCCTGCTTGATCTCCTCCAGCTGCAACTCCCTTTTGAAAGGGATGTTCCTCGTGCAGGGAGTGACCTGCTCCGTGAATAAATCGACTCTGCCTCCAGTTCTCTCCCTGTCCTGGAATGTTGTGGAGACAAGGGTGGGCTGCAGAGGCTGCTTTGCATAATTAATATTTATCACAAGCACAATCCCCCCCCCGTTCATCCCCAAAGAGTGGGGGGCTGCGTTGGCAGCTCCTTCCCTTTGGAAATCTCATCACTGGGCTCTTAATGAGGGGTCCAACCCCCCCTGGCACCCACAGACACCCGTGGGTGGGTACAGGACGGGAGGCAGTGCTGGATCAGCCTGGACAGAGGGAAATGGGGATGGGAATGGGGCAGGGGATCCCTGCACGCCCCAAAACCCCCGTGAGGTGCGGGGGTGCCCCTTGCAGGAGCCAGGACACGTTCCCAAGGTGCAGATCCAGCTGCAATCCAGGAATTGCCCCATTCCCTGCCGGGCTGGCGGGACGCTGGGGCTGGATCCGCGCCTCCAGCCTTTTGTCTGCGGGAGAGGAATTAATTATTTTGTTCTCTCATTACCCCGGACTAAAAATCCATTTCTGAGCAGCATAAATTTAGGTGCCTGAAGTGGCTATTTTAACATCCCGGGAAACATTTCTCTCCCTCCCTCGCCCTTTTTCCCAATCATTTCTGTCTCATTGGCAGCCATCGATGTTCCGGATGGAGCACAAGATGGAGGGACATCATCCAAACCCGCCGAAACGGCCTTTCCTGGGTGGAAAATGGGATGGCGAGGCTGAAACGGGGTCCCCAGGGTCCCCTTGAACCCCCCAAACCCCCCGGCCTGGGGGTCCGGGGCGAATCCAGAGCGGAGTCTGAGGGAGCGGCTGCCGCCGTGCGCTGCTCAATTGTTTGGAACATAAAATGGAAATGAATACACGGGGTGACCCCCCCCGGCATCCCCCCAGCGCCGCTCGCCTCGTTAATTGAACGGCGCGAAGCAAATGAGGTCAGAGCTCACTTGAGCCAGACAAGGACACGGGAACACGGCGAGGCAGGGCTGTACCTGCCCGTGTTTAGCATTCCTGCCGGGATCCGCTCATTAAAAACCTAAAAGGCGGCTTAAGCATCCCATTAGAGCCGAGCCGGGCTCCGGAGCCTTCCCTCGCCGGCGTTTGCGGGGAGGGGGTTTGCGGTTCCTGCCCCATCGCCGGCTCCTCGGGGGGCTCTGGAGCTCTTGTGGGGGTCCCCGGAGATGCCAGGGGGTGAGAGAGGCAGGAGAGGGGCTGGAGCATCCCAAACCCAGGGCCTGGGTCGGGCTCCTGCTGCTGGGGACACCCAGGGCCAGCCCTGCTCCATCATCCCCTTTCCTTCCGAGGACATCCCCTCGGTGGGGCTTTGGGAACAGCTCCCGCGCCGTGCCTCAGTTTCCCCAGCTCTGCGGGTGCTGACCCTCCCCGTTTTCCAGGTGTCCCCAGGGATGTTCCTGGCTCCGTCCCCAGCGCTGGGGTCAGACCCTGCAGGTGCTGCCTGGCCATGGATCACCAGGATTTCGGGAAGAGGTGGCACACGAGGATCCCTGTGGGACCCCTCCCAGTGTCCCCTCACCCAGGACAACCCAAGGGGCTCCGTGCCAGGGCTGTGGGCACCGATCCCATGGGAGGCTCCATTCCTGTGGTGCTGTCACCGCTCCAGGGGCCAGATGGGGACCCCACTGCTCATGTCCCATCCCAAACTGGAGCCCAGCCAGTGCCAGGCACTCTGAGCCACCCCGGGGCTGCTCAGCGCCCCAGCCAGGAGCACCCACACCTCGAGGCCTCTCTCAGGTGGCACCTGAGAGCCACCTTGTGCCACCTTGTGCCACCTCCTTGGGGCTTTGGCTTCCCCAGCCGCTCCATCCTCACCCCAAGCAGCCAACCCAGAGCCCACCCAGCATCTCCTCTTTCCAGAGGAGGCTCAGGCATCCAGCATTCCCTCTTTCCCAGCGTCTCCCTACATCCTCCTCCACTTCCTCCCTCTTCCCTTTCTCCCTCTCTCTTTTTTTTTTTAAGACAAGAAATGAGTTGTCTTCCCGCAGATGTGACTAAAAGCACTCTGGAAATGTCAGCCACTGCTGGAAAGGGACCCAGATAACATTTAGCTTTAGGTAAGAGAGTAGATTTTCTCTGCACTAATTCATATTTATAAGCTCTCGTGTTCCCGGGGAGAGCGCGGCGCTGATGGCACTCGCTGATTGCCAGCGCGCGGAGCAGGGAATTGTTTTCATATCCGAGATTAAAGAGTGGTTTCTGCTCCCAGTGGCACCTGTGTATTTACACTGGTCATTCTCAATTCATTCTTATAAGATTAAGACTGGAAATGGGAAATGGTTATAAAGTGCTGAGCCCGGAGGGGTCGGGGGACGTGACGGGGACGGGGCAGAGCCTGGACCCTGCGCTGGGAGCAGCCTGGGAGCTCTGCTTTCCCTGGGTGAGAAAAGTCTGTCCAGAGGGAAATTCCTCATTCAGATCCCATGGGATGGTCACTCTGAGTGACCCCAGCAAGGCTGGATGGGGATGGATGGGGCTGGATGGAGATGGATGGGGGCAGAGCCCAGACCCTGCACCAGGAGCAGCCATGGGGGCTCTGCTCTCCCCGGATGGAAAAAACCCATCCAGAGGGAAATTCCTCATCCAGACCCCATGGGATGGTCACTCTGAGTGACCCCAGCAAGGATGGGTGGGGCTGGATGGGGATGGATGAGGATGGATGGGGATGGATGGGGGCAGAGCCCAGACCCTGCACCGGGAGCAGCCATGGGAGCTCTGCTTTCCCTGGGTGAGAAAAGTCCATCCAGAGGTAAATTCCTCATCCAGAGGGAAATTCCTCATCCAGACCCCATGGGATGGTCACTCTGAGTGACCCCAGCAGGGATGGATGGTGATGTTTGGCGATGGATGGGGATGGATGGCTGGAGCAGTGTGGGCAGCAGGATGGACACAAGCTCACCACAGATTAGCTGAGAGCTTTATTTCTATTAAGATTAGGTAAAAGATTTATTCCTATTAAGATTAGGTGGAAGATTTATTTCTATTATGACTCGGTGGAAGATTTATTTCTACTATTATTATTTTTCAACACATCCCGGGGTTTGTGTCAGCTGATTAAAAGCAAACAAGTAAAGCTCCTCTTCTCCGTGGCGGATCAAGGATTTGGGAACTTTTAGAGCTTTATTTAGTTTTTCCCTGTTTTATTTAATTTTTTTTTTTAAATCGTGTTTGCAAAGTGGCTGAGCAGCTCCGGAGAGAGTTGGAGCGTAAACATGGGGGGAAAGGGGAAAAAAAAAAACCCAAAAACCCTGGGTTGTGTCAGGGACTGAGGGGTTGGAATTAGGGGGAGGAAGGGGCAAAAAAAAGGGGGAGGAGGCGGTGGGGGATGCAGGAGGGGTTCGGGGTGGAAAGGGAAAAAGGCGAAAGGAGAAACAAGACAATGGCAGAAGGCACCCCGGGGACTTCCTGAGAGGTTTTAGAAATTCAAAATACGCCTTAGAGCCTCAAAGCTGTGTCAGTCACAGCCCCGGCGCAGGGATCACTAAGGCTGCGGCCAAACAATACCAGATTGTGTGAGGAAGGTGGGAAAATCGGGGGTCTCAGCGGCTCCCGCTCACACCAGCGGTTCCGCCCGTCAAGCACGCGTTCCACATGAATCAATTCTGGACAGAGCCGCGGCATAATCCCCGCCAGCCTCGCTATGACAACTTGAAGGAGAATTCGGCGGCTGAGTGACAGCAGACGGAGAACTGACAAGGCAAAAGGCCGCAGGACTTTCCTGCCCTTTTTTCCCCCTTTTTTTTTTCCTTTCTTTTTTTTTTCTTTTTTCTTCTTTCTTTTCCCCTTTCATTCTCCCTTTTTCCCCCCTCACTCCCCATCCCAGGAACTTTTCCCGGGCGGCTCCTCGGGGCGCACACGTGTCCCTGTGTTGCTGCTGGGGGTTTTGCTCCCTCCCTGCAGCCCCTCTGCCCTTTCCTTGCTCCCAGAGACCCTTCCCACAGCGGGATGCTCTGGCCGCCTCTGCCACCCAGACGGTCACGGGGGGACACGGGGCTGTGACCTCCAGCCAGGGTGTTGGTGACAGAGGACACGTGGCACCGGCGCCCGGCTGCAGCTTCGGCACAGGGCGGTGGGACCCCCAAACTGGGGGCTCACAGCATCCCCCGTGGGGCTGGATGGAGCCTGGAAGAGCAGAGTGGCTCCCCCAGCCCAACCAGTGAGGATTTAATTACTCCAGGCTCATTATCAGGGAGGTTTTCCAGTTAATCCTGGGCTGTGGTCACCCATGTGGGAGTTTTGGGGTCACCTTCGAAGGGGTCTTGATAAATTCCACCCCTGACCCAGGGGACATTGGCAGCACCCACCACACTGTGCCAGCAAAGCCACCAGCAGAGCCAGGTCTAGGCCAGGGGGTGTTTTTGAGGAGGGGACCAGCACCCCTGAGCTGCTCCAAGCCGAAATTTAAAGATTCCAGCGGTTAAAGCTGCTCCTCCATCCCCAGAGCTGAAAGAAGCGCTAATCACCTCCCTGCGCCACCCCCCGCGCTCCCGCCTCGTTAGGTAAACGAGTGTATTATTAATAATCATATCAAGGATAAAAAGTGCTTTTGTCACCTTTGGATCCCTCTCCTTTCCGGGCTGCCCTGTTCCGGTTCCACATGCCTGCTCAGGGAGGAAGGAGGGAGAAAGGAAACTAATTAAAAATTGCCAGTGTCTTATGTCGGAGCGTTTGGGTGCGTTGGGTGGTGAAAGACGAGCGGCTTGTTGCAAGAAAATCAATTTTACAGTTACAGGAGCAGAATAAATAGAGGTGGTGCGTTAAGGCAGGAGGATGAGCAGCCTCTGAGGGCTCCAGCTCCGCAGGGATACGGAATGAGCCGTGCCGGGATGCTCCGGGTGTCCCCACCCCATCCCCTGCATCCCAGCTCCGTCACCCGGCAGATGGTTTTGCTCAGAACCTGGTGAAAAAACACCGAAAGAACTCCTAAATTCAGGCTGAGCAGAAATTAGGGGTTTTTTTCCCAGAAAATTAAGAATTGGGCCCCAAAAGCCACCCGGGAGGTGCACATGGACTTAGGAGGGGGTCACCTCATCCCGACCCCGGGCAGCCCCGGCGCGTCCTGGCTCCTGCTCGGAATCCATTCCCATCCCCGCCGCACGAGGCTCCATCTGTATTTTATTCCTCTCGCCTCTCGGCAGGCCTGTGGCTAAAACCTATTGGCTTCGTGCGGGATTTCATTGTCTTTTTGGGGTCAGGGAAACGCTGGAGCAGCCAATTCCCCTTGGCGGGGGGGGTTAAACGCTGCTCGCCCCGATGCCTGGGAATGAGGGAGCAGCAGCCGGGGGTCCCCGACCAAAATGACTTTTATGCTAAACGGGACGCGGGGGGCGCTGGGAGCGCGGGGGTCCCACCTCGGGAACTCGCTGCTCCTTCCGGAGCCATCGGGACCCCTCCTGCTCTGCAATCCCTTCCCAGCTCCTCCTCACAGCCCTGCATCCCTTTTTTTCCTTCCTGGCCTCGGTGATCCTTTCCCAGCCCGATTCCAGCCCCGTCAGGTCCGTCCTTGCTTTGCTTGTGGCACCAGGATGTGCCGATCCCTAATCCTCAAATCGTCCCTCGCCGGTTTTACATCCATCTCTAAGCTCCTCATAATAGATTTATTAAAAAAAAATTAAAAAGGGAAGGAAATAAAAACTCTCTATGGGTTATTAGGGGATATTTTGGTTTTAATTGAAAAGTAGCCAGAGCAGAGGGCCTGGATTTGGATCCTCCTCGGTGAGAAGGATGGGACAGGTTTATCCCAAATGTTACAAGCATCCCTTTGCTGGGAAGCAGAGGAGGGAAGGAGCCTGCGAGGGACTCTCTGGTGAGGTCAGAGTCCCCAGGTGGGGTCAGGGGGTCCCCAGAGCGTTGTGTGCAGGGGACACAGCCCACTCCGCGCTGTGGATCCCTGGATCCCGGGGATGGAGTTTGCCGGAGGCCCTGCTCAGCTCCCGAGGTGCTCCTGGAGTTTGCTGGGCTGGGAATTTTGCCCAGGAGCTGCCGGGAGCAGGCTCTGGCCTGAGGAAAGGGAGGTCTCTGGGTGAATCAGCATTTCCGAGCTGTGCCAGGCATCCCAAATCCCCGCTCTCCATTAGCACCTAATAAAAACACAGCTAATTATGAATTAGCGCGGGATGAAAATGTTTTGGTTTCTGCTCCCCGGGAGCTGCTCAAACCCCTCGGCCAATTTGGAGCGAAGGATGGACAGGATCCCCCGGCCCCGGGGCCAGCGAGGGGGGACAGAGCTGGGGACACCCAGAGCTGGGAGAATGCAGAACTGGTGGTACCCAGAGCTGGGAGAACACAAATCTGGGGGCACCCAGAGTTGGGAGAATGCAGAAATGGGGGTACCCAGAACCCAGGGCAGAACTGGGGGCACCCAGAGCTGGGAGAATGCAGAGCTGGGGACACACAGAGCTGGGAGAATGCAGAAATGGGGGTACCCAGAGTTGGGAGAATGCACAACTGGGGACACCCAGAACCCAGGGCAGAGCTGAGGGCACCCAGAGCTGGGAGAACATGAAGCTGGGGCACCCAGAGTTGGGAGAATGCAGAACTGGGGACACCCAGAAGCCAGGGCAGAACTGGGGGCACCCAGAGCTGGGAGAATGCAGAAATGGGGGCACCCAGAGCTGGGAGAATGCAGAAATGGGGGTACCCAGAACCCAGGGCAGAACTGGGGGCACCCAGAGCTGGGAGAACACGAAGCTGGGGACACCCAGAGTTGGGAGAATGCAGAAATGGGGACACCCAGAACCCAGGGCAGAGCTGAGGGCACCCAGAGCTGGGGACACTCAGAATTTGGGGAGCCACCAGGACTCCACTGCACCAGGGATCCCTGCACGAGGCGCGTTGGGGTCAGCAGCATCCTCGGCATGAGCAGACGCTGCCCACACCGGCCGTGTGAAGGGCACAGCGGCTGCCCCGCTGCCACAGCCCCTGCCCAGCGCGGCCCTTTCGGGCTCCCGAGGCCTCCTGGGCTCCCTGGGCCGCCAGGAGCAGCCCCAGGCTGGCACGGGCTGGGCTCGGCCGGGCTCCGAGCTCGTTGTGGATTCACGGCACTCCCCGGCACAAATGGGTTTAAACTACCTTAAGTGTTTCAGCAGGGAACTGGCGCTGGCGGTGTAACACTGTATTACCACAGCATTAGGAGTGAAGTATTGATCCTAATCCCCTGGTTCAAAAATAGGATTATCAGAAGGGGAGGGGAGGGGAGAGAGGGAGGGGGTGCGGGAGGATCCCCGTCCTCAGCCCCCGGAGACCCGGTCCCCGCCATGGGGGAGAGGTCGGGGCGGTATCCAGGTGTCCATCACCCCTGGAATGGCTGATCCAGGGGCGGTTTCCAGGCATCCATCACCCCTGGAATGGCTGATCCAGCGGATCCAAGTGTCCATCACCCCTGGAATGGCTGATCCAGGGGCGGTTTCCAGGTATCCATCACCCCTGGAATGGCTGATCCAGGGGCGGTTTCCAGGCATCCACCACCCCTGGGATGGCTGATCCAGGGGCGGTTTCCAGGCATCCACCACCCCTGGGATGGCTGATCCAGGGGCGGTTTCCAGGTGTCCATCACCTCTGGAATGGCTGATCCAGGGGCGGGATCCAGGTATCCACCACCCCTGGAATGGCTGATCCAGCGGATCCAGGTATCCATCACCCCTGGAATGGCTGATCCAGCGGATCCAGGTATCCATCACCCCTGGAATGGCTGATCCAGCGGATCCAGGTGTCCATCACCTCTGGAATGGCTGATCCAGCGGATCCAGGCATCCATCACCCCTGGAATGGCCGATCCAGCGGATCCAGCCGCAGCCCTCGGGGATTTGCGCACCCCGAGTTCTTTGGGGTGAGCCGGAGCTGCCACCGCGGGGCTTCTCCTCCCCGGAGCGCCTCGGGGGGCAGCGACCGTGGCAGGAGCGGTTCCGTCTGGCTGTGTCCAACATTCCCATTCCCCTGAAAAGCCATCTCCCCGCCTGATCGATTGCCACGCCGGTGCTCCTCATGCATTGATTGATTGACCGATGGAGCGAGCCCGGGGCTTGGAGAATTCCCCTCGCTGCTCCTCCTGTTACTTCTTTACCTGTTGGAGATGGGCCAGGGGGGAGCAGCGGCTGCCGCGGGGCGCAGGGGGATGGGGAGGCTGCGAGAAGCGGGGTTACAACGGGGTTACACCGAGGAGTGGGGCGGCACAAGGAGCGGGTGGCACCGAGGGGCTGCGGCCGTGCCCCGACCCTCCTGCGCTGCGCCCCCAGGTCACCCCAGGGCTGGTGGCGCTGGTCACTCAGTGATGATGGATTCCCTGGGGTGTGTCCCACTTCCCGGGACCCGGGGCATCCATCTGGAGCCGTCTCCTTGCTATAGATTAATGTACATGGCAGAGGCTGGGCAGGGAGCGGGGCTTTGCTGTGCGGGGCTCTTCCTCCATCCCAGCCCCTCTTTTTCTTATTATGAATTAATGTACATGCCAGTGGATTCCCTGGATTCCCTGGATTCCCTGGATTCCCTGGGGTGTGTGTCATTTCTCGGGACCCGGGGCATCCATCTGGAGCCGTCTCCTTGCTATAGATTAACGTACATGACAGAGGCTGGGCGGGGATCGGGGCTCTTCCGTGCCGGGCTCTTCCTCCATCCCAGCCCCTCTTTTTCTTATTATGGATTAATGTACATGACAGTGGATTCCCTGGATTCCTTAGGGTCTGTCCCCCTTCCCAGGATGCGGGGCATCCATCTGGAGCCGTCTCCTTACTAGAGATAAATGTACATGACAGAGGCTGGGCAGGGATCGGGGCTCTCCTGTGCGGGGCTCTTCCTCCATCCCAGCCCCTCTTTTTCTTGAGCCTTTCCTACTATATATTAATATATATGACAGTGGATTCCCTGGATTCCCTGGATCCCCTGGATTCCCTGGGGTGTGTCCCACTTCCCAGGACCCGGGGCATCCATCTGGAGCCGTCTCCTTGCTAGAGATTAATGTACATGACAGAGGCTGGGCAGGGAGCGGGGCTTTGCTGTGCGGGAGAAAAGGGAGGGTCTGTGCAGCCCCCAGCCCGTCCTGCCCGCTCCATCCCAGCCCCGCTTTTCCTTGAGCCCCCTCGGCACCGGAGCCGGTCCCAGGGTGACCCCCCCGGCCGCGGCCTCTCCCCGCCTGGCTGCCTCTCCATACAGTTCCCATTTCACTCCTAATCTCCTCTCTTAGTTTTTAATCCCCTCTCTCCTCCCAGGCTGCCTTTCCCTGTCCTCCCTCGCCTCCTCTCCTTCCCCTCTCCCTTCGCCTCCCCCTCCCCGCAAGACAAATTACCCTTAATGATATGCTGAAGGCCATGACACCCATGTTGTCTCTTTGTCATCCTTCGCGGTGCAGCGTGAAAAGATAATACAAACCGCGGCACTTATCTACAATTGAGCGCCAAGACAACCTGCTAATCCCTTAATAACGCGGCGCCGGCCCCACGGCTGCGCTCCCGCCGCTGAATGCCAAATCGGCCAAATCGCCGCCGCTGCCAGCGCCCGCCGCCCGCCTCGGGGTGCCCCGGGTGCCCGCGGGGCCGTGGTGCCGCTGGACGGGGGGAAAAAACCCGGTGCTGGAACCCCGAAAGGTGCGGGGAGAGGGTGGGAGATGGGCACGGCAGAGGATGGGGGGATAATCAGCGAGCGATGGGTTCAAAAGGATGGGGAGATGGGGGGAAAACCTCCATAAATGGGTCAAAAAAGAAGATGGGGAGATGGGGACTATTGAGTGGCAGAGGATGGGGGTAAATGCCCCATAAATGGAACTAAAAGGTTGAGGAGATGGGGGATCATTGAGTGGCAAAGGACGGGGGGAAAATCCCCACCTAAAATGTTGGGGAGATGGGGGGAAAGCCTCGATAAATGGGTGAAAAAGGATGGGGAGATGGGATTATTGAGTGTTAAAGGATGGGGGAAAATCCCCACCTAAAATGTTGGGGAGATGGGGGGAAAAGCCTCCATAAATGGGTGAAAAAAAAAGATGGGATTATTGAGTGGCAGAGGATGGGGGGGAAATGCCCCCATAAATGGAACTAAAGGGTTGAGGAGATGGGGAGCATTGAGTGGCAGAGGATGGGGGGAAAATCGTCCACAAATGGACCTAAAATATTGTGACTGGTGGGGGGAAAATCTCAATAAATGGGTAAAAAAAGGAGGGGAGACGGGGAGCATTGAGTGGCAGAGGATGGGGGGAAATTCCCAATGAATAGACCTAAAAGGTTGAGGAGATGGGGGAAAAGCCTCCATAAAAGTGTGAAAAAGAATGGGGAGATGGGGATCATTGAGTGGCAGAGGATGGGGGAAAATCCCCACCTAAAATGTTGGGAAGATGGGGGAAAAGCCTCGATAAATGGGTCAAAAAGGATGGGGAGGTGGGATCCTGGAGTGGCAAAGGATAAGGGGATAATTATCAATAAATTTATGCAAAAGGAAGAGGAGATGGGATCACGGAGTAGTGATGGGGGGAAATCTTCAATAAATGAGCGCAAAAGGTTGAGGAGATGGGGGAAAATCCTTAATAAATGGACTTTAAAGGATCCTTTGATTGGGTCATTGAATGGCAGACGATGTGGGGAAAATCCTCAATAAATGGACCCAAAAAGATGCACTGATGAAGTAATGGAGGACTGGGGATAATTCTCAGTAAATGGGTGCAAAAAATTGGGAAGATGGGGGAAAATCCTCAATAAATGCATGAAAAGGATGGGGAGAGGAGATCGCTGAGTTGCAGAAAAAACCCCCCATGAATGGATCCAAAGGATGCAGTGGTAGGAAAGGCGAGCATGGGGTGGGTACCAGCTCCGAGGGGGAAGAGGCTGGATCCCTGTGGGCCCCTCCTGATTCTGCTGCTGCCCATGGAAAGCCCATCCGAGACGGCCGGTCCCTGTCCGGCTGCAACCCGCAGCACATCTGGGCACATCTGGGCATCCCAGAGGGGTTTGTGCCTGGTGCCCACCCCCCCAGGATCCCAGCTGTGGGCTCGGTGACATCCCTGCAGCTCCCATCCCAAACCTGTTCCAATCCCAGCACAGAGCACGGCGCAGACTCGAGGTGCACCAACATCTGGGCACATCTGGGCATCCCGGAGGGGTTACACTCAATGCCCATCCCAAAAATCCCGTGGGAGAACGAGCGTGGCTGCACAGCCGCCATGGGGACAGCGGGTGACACCCCACACTGCCCCGAGGGACACGGATTGCCACTCAATTTCCATCTCCCTCTCCCCTTCCCACCCCCTCGGTGATTTACCTCTCCCCCGAGGAGCCCAAAAGCTGTAAACACACTTTTATTTGTCAGTCGTGTCCCCGCAGCCTCGCGGCTGTTGGGAAGGTAATAAATGATTCCGGTCCTCTTGGCTTGATGATGTCGGGATTAGGAGCCCTACATATTTTATGGAAACCTCTACATGATCTTCCTTGATAAATCATTTAAATAGGAGTGTCTTTTCTTGGTGTGGGATATAAAATATTTACCGGAGCGGGTGAAGGCTGCTCATCCGTGTTTACCCTCCCGCTTCCCAGCCCAGCTCTGGTGACAAACAGCTCAGCTCAATGGCACCTCGGCTGTGACACGGGGACAGGCTCCTTGGGCTTGAAAGCCGGGAATTCAGGGGATTTATGTGCTCCCCAAGTTGCGTTTTGCTGCAGAAAGAAGTGATTTTGGTGCAGCATCAGAGCACCCACCACGCCAGGGTGTTTGGGATGCCATGGCAAAACCAGGATTGCTGCAAGGACAGGAGCTCACCGAGGGGAACTTTTGGGACCAACGCATCCCCTCAGCTGCATTTTGTTGCAAGAAGAAGCGATTTCGGTCCAGCACCTCAGAGCATCCTCCCTGCAGCACCAGGGAATGTTTTCCACCAGCTCCAACCTGCGACCCCGGGTTTTCTCCAGCATCTCCCGCATCCCTGGGACCAGGTCCCCCCATCCCTGCCCACCTCATCCCCACCTCATCCCCCGGCAGCCTCGGCGGCGGCAGCGTCCTGCTCCCTCCTCCATTAGCATTCATGGCAATTCTTTTCATTTGTTACCTGGCAGGGGAATGAAAACACGTTGTTCCCCGCAGCGGGGGGTTTCCTACGGCGAGCCCCAACTTTTCAATCATTCCTTGGCAGCGCCGTGGCAGAGCGCGGCCCCCCCGCCCCCCGGCGCTATTAAAAGGCTCACCCAGGGGCATGTATTTTCCATAAGACGCCGTGTACATGCTGTGCAACATTCAGGAGGATCATGCTGGAGCAATTGGTCCGGATATAATGCCGGTTACCTTGCGAGAGAGCAGCTCCGAGGGGAATGGATGCTGCGCTCCGTGCCTGGGGGAGAAATCGCTCCCTGCAAAGCTCCGGGGGTTGTGCTGGGGGATGATCAGCACCGCTCAGGTCCGTGTCTGTTCCGGGCTTGGAACGGGGGAAAAGGCACAGGGAAGGTGGGTGAGAGGCAGTGACCTCCTGAGGTGCCCGCACCCACAGGGGACCGGGGAGAAATCCTTCCCTGCGGAGGTGGTGAGGCCCTGGAATGGATTTCCCAGAGAAGCCGCGGCCGCACCGTCCCTGGAAGTGTCCAAGGCCAAGCTGGACAGGGCTTGGAGCAACCTGGGATAGTGGGAGATGTGCCTGGCACGGCAGGGGTGGAATGAGATCGGCTTTAATGCCCCTTCCCGCACAAACCATTCTGGGATTTGCTGAATCGATGACTCCCAGGAATCCTCCACGGACGGGGGGGCTGCAGCAGCCCCCTCCCACCCCTCCACCACCCCCCTCCTCTCCCCGGGGTGGGGGGAATTGAACAAAACCAAATGTCCAGCGGCCTGAAAAGTTCCATTTCCTGCCCGCGGAGGGAGCGGCCGCGGCCGAGCGCAATTCCACACCCGGCCGGGCCGGCTCCTGCCAATCGATCCCGCAAAGGGCCGGGGCTCCGGCACCTCCCTCCCGCAGCATCCCCGGGCACGGCCCCGCATCCCGAGCGGCCGCGGGGAGCGGCTCCGGGAGCCGCCGCTGCGCGCCCGCCTCTCCCCGCTCTCCATAAATCATCCCCGGGATTCTCCAGGTGCTCCGCAGCTGGCGGCTTGTTCCAGCAGCGTTCCTGCTCGTACGGCTTGTACCTATCAGGAGATAAGGGCGGGAGGAGAGCGATGGCCGGGCGGGCGGGGAGGGGACAGCGGTGACAGCCGGGGACAGGAGGGACATCCCGCATCCCCCGCCAGCGGGGTCCGGGGCAGGAGCCGCCGCCGGAGCTGCTGGAGGGACGCGACGGAGCCCGGGAGGTGCCGGTGAGCCCGGGGGAGCACACGGAGTGCGGGGTGTCGTGGGATGGGACAGGGGGACAAAGGGATGAGCCCCTCAGCCCTGCTGCGATGCTCAGAGGGGGCTGGTGGCCGCTGTGCCAGCCTCGGTGGCCACTGTGCCAATTTCAGCGGCCACTGTGCCAGCCTCGGTGGCCACTGTGCCAATCTCAGTGGCCACTGTGCCAATCTCAGCGGCCACTGTGCCAGCTTTGGTGGCCACTGTGCCAGCCTCGGTGGCCACTGTGCCAATCTCTGTGGCCACTGTGCCAGCCTTGGTGGCCACTGTGCCAATCTCGGTGGCCACTGTGCCAATCTCAGCGGCCACTGTGCCAATGTCAGCGGCCACTGTGCCAATTTCAGTGGCCACTGTGCCAATCTCAGTGGCCACTGTGCCAGCCTTGGTGGCCACTGTGCCAATCTCAGCGGCCACTGCGCCAATCTCAGTGGCCACTGTGCCAATTTCAGCGGCCACTGTGCCAATTTCAGTGGCCACTGTGCCACTTCCACTGTGCCCTGCAGCACCCACCAGCCCCTGCCAAGGCACAATGCCATGGGGGACCCAGTGTGGCAAAGGGACAGCCTGGGCCACTGGGAGTTCATTTCAACGGAGCAAACTGAAGCTGGATGTTGGAGGAAAATTTATTTTCATCCCAAGATGTTCCCAACTCGCTGCTCTGCCTCGAGCAGCCCCGGGGAGGGTTTGGCCTCCTCCTGTGGCACACGGTGGCCATGGCTGCCCTGAGCCACAGTGGCATCCCTGCTGGAACAGGCACCTCTGTGGCACAAATTGCCTCTGGAAAGCCCAGCAGGGATGGGTGAACATCCTTGCCTGGCTGAACATCACTGGAGTGAGGACCAGGGCGGGGAGGGAGCTGGGGATTATCCTGAGCCTCCTCACGGTGCAAACCTGGACCACAACACCAGGACTGGGGGAGCTGCACCCCTTGTGCTCTCCACAGCTGGAATGTTGCACCAGGTGGGATATTCCACGGGCCAGCAGAGCACAGAGCACCCACTACCTCCAGGGGGTTAAATGAAAAAGAAAACTGATCAATGCTGAAAGGAGCAGCGGGAGCAGAGACCTCGGAACGGTGCACTCCAGGATCGCCCAGGGGTGCTGGTGCCTCTGCTCTGGAGAAGGTGGGGAGCAGGAGAGCAGCCCCATGGAATCAGCCCCAGTTATCAGCTGGAATGACTCAGCTCCACTCCTGCTCTGACATTGCTGCGCTGGGGATCCCGCAGCCCAAACAGGATCCAGCGTCCAGGCCCAGCCCAGCTCTCCATCACCAGCACTCCTCACATCAAACCTCGATGCCTCTGCAGAAAGAGACGGGCTCTAAATGATCCCGTTCAGGCCCTAAAGCCCCACGACTCCATTAATTAATTACTAACGATGATCCGTCTCAGCCTCGTGCCTGCCCGTTCGCTATTTTTACTTCCCTATTTCCAACTTCCAGCATTAAAAAAATCATGAGCCGGGTCTCAGAAAACCTCCTGAGTAGGTCTAAAAACTCATTTTTTGGTCAATCCCTGCCAGGCTCTTTCACTGGTGGTTCCCTCTGACAGAGGAGCTGGAGGTGGCACCCACGTCCCCGGTGGTGGGTGGCATCTCTCCCGCTCCTGGCACACATATGGCCTTTATTAAAAAGCAAAATTAGTCTTTCACCCTCTGGTGGCAAAACTTCAGAGCTCGGATCAGCTGTGGGAGCCTCAATTAATTACCAGCGGGTTGTTCCTATTGCTGCTAATTATGCTGGAATCGGCATAAAATGCCAGGAAGGAGCACGGGCTGCTCCAAAAAAGTTTAGGATTTAAGAAAAGAATGAGCAGAGGCAGAGGATGCTCGTGATGCCACCTCAAAGAAGCCTGTCCTGGCTTTGGTGGCCTGCCAGGATGTCACCTGTTGCTGTCTCATTCCTGGGGAAACTGAGGCAGTGGCAGGTGAGGAGCCGGCACCGCGGGAGCTGCCAGCCCCGAGCGCCCACCCGCCAGGCAGCCTCGCCTCCTATAATTAAGTACTATCAACAATTGCACATTAATTAATTTAATATCCATTATTATTAATTAACAGGGTAATTAAGTCCTTCCTGTAATTAACACACCACCCAGCAGAGAGGTCTGGCTGCAGAGCCAGGGAAAGGGAGCGAGGATGGACCCCTGGAGCTGGAGCCCGCTGGGGACACAACCCTGGCCAGAGGGGACACAGAGCCGCACGGAGAGGGAGAAGTGATTCCTCAAAAGCAAGGGCCTCACACGACATTTATTTGTATTTTATTATAAAAAAATACAGAATCCAAATGGGGGGGGAGAGATCCGGTTACCATCAGCACGACGTCGAGGACGAAAGCGGAAATGTCGAAGGACGGAGCGAGGCGCGAAGGACGGGGACCAGCACAAGGGGGGGACAGCACCGAGGGCAGGGGGGGCTGCTCCAGGGGACCCCCAGCCCTCCCCCGCCGCCGCCTCCGTCCTTCCACTCTCCCACAGTCGCTGTACACAATATAGATATTTATATATATAATCTATATATATATAAAACACAGACCGAAGGCCAGGCGGGTGCTGCCGGCTCCGCCTTGGAGCCTGGCAGGTGCCCCCCATATCCCCCCCCCCAATAAACACAATGCTTTTGTCACCTTCGGGAACCACGACCTGGTCTGGACACACGGGACAGGGACAGGGACGGCAGGGAATGCGATTTTTTTTTTTTTTAATTATGTTTTTTTTTTTTTTTTGTAATTTTTTTTTTTGTAAATTTTTTTTCTTTTTTTTTTTTTATTTTTTTGGATGGTCAGGATGAGCTTATTGCAAGATTCCAGCTTCCTAGTCTAAAAAATAAAAATAAAATAAAAATAAGATAAACCCTTCCATAAAATCCATTCTCAACAATACATAAAAAAAAAACGCTCACAGTATAGCGCTGTATGTACAGGGACAGAGCCCCCCCGGCCCCCACTGCGGGATCCTCTCAGAATGGGGGGGCTCCAGCCAGGTCTGAGCCCATCTCTGGCATCCCCCGGCACCACCGACCACCCCTGGCTTCTGTGGGATGGGCACAGGACCTCCCCAAGGTGGGACAGCCCCAGATTTAAGGCGAGGAGGGGTCAGACCCTGGGGCTGTGGGGTGACCCCTCCCTGGGGATCTGCCACCCCTGGGGTCACGGCCAACCTCAGGTTGGGGGTTTGAGGGGGGGGTTTCACTTATTAATGCAAAGGGAAAGGGGAAAAATCCCCAAGCCCAGCCCTGCAATGTCGGGGGGACAATGGGGGAGCACCAGGAAGCAATTGCTGGTACCCCCATGGGAGCTCCTGTACCCCCAAGGCATCAGGGGGGACACACGGAGCAGGGTGGAGGAGGAAAATCCACGGCACACCCTCCTCCCACTCCGGCGCCAGCCAAACGCCCTCGGAGCGATGCCCACGGCTGGGCGAGCCCGGCCTGCCGGCTCCCAGCGCCCGGCGGTGCTCCCCGTGCCAGCCGCCCGTTCCCGGCCTTCCCAGCGCCAGCCATCTGCAGTGCCAGCCCTTCCCGGTGCTCCCAGTGCCAGTCATCTCCAGTGCCAGCCCTTCCCGGTGCTCCCAGTGCCGGTCATCTCCAGTGCCAGCCGTCCCTGGCGCTCTCCGTGCCGGTGGCCGCTCGGTGCTCCCCGTGCTGGCCGTTCCTGCTGCTCCCCGGGTGTCCCCGGCGCTCTCCTCGCTGCTCTCCCAGTGCCATCCTCGGTGCCGCCGTGCTGGCCAGACATCCCCGGTGATGCTCCCCGGTGTCCCCAGGCCAGCTGTCCCCAGTGCTCTCCTTGCCTGCATCCAGTTTCCTTTGCTGCTCACGGAGCCACCCCGGTGTCCCACAGGGATGCGGTGACACCCGCGGCACGAGCGGAGGGGACAGGGGTGCTCAGAGGGGGCTGTGTCCGTCCAGGCCCCCCGTGCCCGGGGGTGGCCGGGGGGTGGCAGGGCCGGCTCCGTGACGTCCTGTGGCCGGGCTGGGAAGGAGTCCGTGCCCATGGAGCAGGTGGCACCATCGCTCCTGGTGGCTCTGCCCACGGTGGGGACAATGAGGGGACTCGAGCCCGGCCCGTGCGGGTCAGTCTGGCAGCAGGGAGACCCGACGGGAGGAACTCAACGAATAAAAATAAAAATATTTTTTCTTTTAAAAAACCGAACAAAACCAAAACAAACCGAAAAGAAAAACAAAAGAAAAAAACCCCAAACGGACGAGGACTCTGTATTTGGTCTAGAAATGTAAAAAGCAACGCCCCACCGGGACAGCCGGAGCTGCAGGGCAGGGATGGAAATTCGGGACCCATTCCCCGGGACAGCCCGGCACCGCTCCCGGCGGGACTGCCGTGCTCCAGGCGGTGACACGATCCTCGCCGGCGGCACCGGCCCTCCCTGGGCACCGTGCAGGCGATTCGGGGCGGGCGGGATCCGCGGAGCCGCTCCCGGCGCGTCGGTGTCGCTGCTACGAGACCAGGAGCGTCCAGACGACCGGCACCACCGCCAGCGCCGCCGGCGGCACCCTGAGGCTGCAGCAGGAGTTGTTGCTGGTGAAAATGGGCTCCGGGGACTCGTAGAGGGAATCGTCTGTGGAAAAGGAAGGGACAGAGGGAGGGTGAGCCGGCGGGATGGCTGCGGGATGGAAGCGGAGGCGCGGGGATGCTCGGGATTGGGATGGAAGCGGAGGCGCGGGGATGCTCGGGATTGGGATGGAAGCAGAGGAGCGGGGATGCTCGGGATTGGGATGGATGAGGAGGAGCGGGGATGCTCGGTCCGGGATGGAAGCAGAGGAGCGGGGATGCTCGGGATTGGGATGGAAGCAGAGGAGCGGGGATGCTCGGGACTGGGATGGAAGCAGAGGAGCGGGGATGCTCGGGACTGGGATGGAAGCAGAGGAGCGGGGATGCTCGGGATTGGGATGGAAGTGGAGGAGCGGGGATGCTCGGGATTGGGATGGAAGCAGAGGAGCGGGGATGCTCGGGATTGGGATGGAAGCAGAGGAGCGGGGATGCTCGGGACTGGGATGGAAGTGGAGGAGCGGGGATGCTCGGGATTGGGATGGAAGCAGAGGAGCGGGGATGCTCGGGATTGGGATGGAAGCAGAGGAGCGGGGATGCTCGGGATTGGGATGGAAGAGGAGCGGGGATGCTCGGGATTGGGATGGAAGAGGAGCGGGGATGCTCGGGATTGGGATGGAAGAGGAGGAGCGGGGATGCTCGGTCCGGGATGGAAGCGGAGGAGCGGGGATGCTCGGGACTGGGATGGAAGCAGAGGAGCGGGGATGCTCGGGATTGGGATGGAAGCGTTCCCGCTGCTGACCCCTCCCCATATTCCAGCTTCCACCCCCGGGATGTGACACGGGGGCATCCAAGGGTGGGAATGCCGAGGGTGCTCCCCGGGCACAGGGCACGGCTCCTGCCCTTTGACTGGGATTAGGGAGCTCTGCACGCCGTCCCCATGTGCCACAGGCAGGTGACATTGTCCCCGGGGATGGACCCACTCGGGGCAGGGTCACCCCTTGTCCACTGTCCCCCTGTGCACCGGGGGGGAAACACGGGACCCCATGTGGCTGCTCCCCGACTCAGCTTGTTCCAGTTTACCACGGAATTATGGATTTTTATGGCAGGAAAAGCAGAGTCTGGTCCTGCTTGGGGATGCTCCAATGCTCAACCCAGCTGATCCCCAATTCCAGAGATCAGGATGAAGTTTCCTGACTCATTCCAGGGCCAGACCCAGTCTATGGGTGCTCCCTCAGGGTCCTGCCACCATCCCCTAGGCCCAGCCTCTCTCTCCCTTCCCTTCTCTTCCCCTCCGCAAAATGGAACAAAATCCCAATATTATTAAAATACTAAAAAATAATACCAGGAGAGATTTTTTCCCCCCCTCCTCATCCTGAATGGAACATAATGAGTTTTTATAGATAGTTCTCTGTTATGTCGGGTTTTATTTTAAAGCCACCAAAGGAAGGGAGGCGAGAGCCATCGGTTACCCGGTGACATTGCGCTGTCCCCAGGGAGAGCCGCTGCCATTTGCTAATTACACGTTAACAGGAGAAGAAAATTATTAATTTGTTTTTTTAAATGGTTGATTTATGCGAGTTGGAAAAGTAGCCACTGAGCAGGGATGATTATTGTTATTCATATTTTTTTTTCCCCCTACGTCTCTGTCTGGACAGTGCTGAGATGGCTCCAACAGAGCTGAGGGACCCTGTCCCCATCCCTGTCACCATCAGGGTGGTGCCCAAAGGCCACCACTCGCCCCCAACCCATGGGGCAGGACCTGGGGACCCCCCCAGGGACCCCCCCAAGCCTCTCACTTACTTGTTGGCCGAACATAAACCTTCAGCTTCAGGCAGGGCCTGTCCACCGTGTTCGGGGGGGACGCGGCTGCGGGAGGAAAAGGGGACAAAGGGGGTGGATTGTGGGGACAGCAGCAAAACGAGGGTCAAGGCACTGAATAAAAATAATAAACATTGGGAGAAAGGGAGGAATGGCAGTAATTATTGGGGTGATACTTCCTCTCAGGATGAGAAAATGGGATTATTTTATATATATATAATAAATATGTATAAAGAGATTTAATTTTCTCTTTTTTTAATTAAAGCAGGGTTTTTTTTTACTCTTCCCTTTTCCATTTTGGCACTTCACCCATGGAGGGAAGGAAAAGGTGCTGAGCTGAGCAGAACCATGAGCATCCCAACTCCTCCATCCCAGCCCCATCCCAGCTCCCAGCTCCTCCAGGGCTGCTGCCAACCTTCCATAGGGGTGGGATTTTTTACTCTCCTATTTTCTTTTCCTTTTTGGAGCTGCACCCCATAGGGGGATGGAGAAAGAGCTGAACTGAGAGGCACAACAGGCATCCCACGGCATCCCATCCCACAGAATCCCATTCCATAGAATTCCATCCTGCAGAATCCCATCCTACAGCATCCTAACCCACAGGATTCCATCCCACAGCATCCCATCCTGCAGAATTCTATCCCACAAAATCCAAACCCACAGAATCCAAACCCACAGAATTCCACCCCACAGCATCCCATCCCACAGCATCCCCTCCCACAGCATCCCATCCTGCAGAATCCTATCCCACAGCATTCTAACCCAGAGAATTCCATCCTACAGCATCCCAACCCACAGGATCCCATCCCACAGCATCCCAACCCACAGAATCCAAACCCACAGCATCCCATCCCACAGAATCCCATTCCATAGAATTCCATCCTGAAGAATCCTATCCCACAGCATCCTAACCCACAGAATTCCATCCCACAGAATCCAAACTCACAGAATTCCATCCCACAGCATCCTAACCCACAGGATCCCATCCCACAGAATTCCATCCCACAGAATCCAAACTCACAGAATTCCATCCCACAGAATTCTATCCTGCAGAATCCAAACCCACAGAATTCCACCCCACAGGATCCAAACCCACACAATTCCACCCCACAGCATCCCAATACACAGAATCCCATCCCACAGCATCCAAACCCACAGAATCCCACCCCACAGGATCCAAACCCACAGAATCCCATCCCACAGCATCCCATCCTGCAGAATCCCATCCCATCCCGCTGCCTCCCAGCTCCATCCCCAGGGCCAGCGCTGCCCTTGACCCGCTCCAGAGGCACGAGCGTGTCCCGGTGCCGGCGGGTTAATGGATTCCAATCCGTGGGCTCGAGGAGGAGGTAATTTCTTTTCTTTCATGTCTGCTAAATACGGTTCCTCAAAGAGGCATAATTTCTAATGTTCCGCATGACGGGAATTCTAACCGGGTTAGCAATGATCAGCTTCCCATTTACTCCTGTGTAATCTCTCCCTAACGACATTAAAAAATAAAAAAATAAAAATAAAATAAAATAAAAGCGGGGGGGGCATTGTTGGGGTGGGGAAGAGACACAGAGAGAGTTGTGGCCGCAGTTATTGCGCCGGTGACATTTTACGGGGGGAGAAGAGAGAAGGGGGGAAATGGTAATTTAATATAGATAAAAGGAACAAATTAAGTGGGCTGAAAACAGCTGCTTTAGGAAAAAGAGGAGGAATGATAAGGTGGAGGAGCGTGGCCGTGGCTCTGGAGAGGGCAGCGGGGTTGGGGTTGCGCTGCCTCGTCTGGGTTTGGGTTTTATCCCAGCACCTGCTCCCAGCACTGCTGGATTATTTTTCCAGTGGGCTCCTCTCCCCCTCCTGTCCCTGTGGATGTTCTGGAAGGGGAAATTCCCTGCTGGGAGCCCTCCTCCTGCAGCCAGCACTGGAGTTTCCTCCAGAGGAGGCCAGGCAGTTCAGGTTAGGGTGAGAAAGGGAGCCCAGATTTGGGAGAGCACAGGGATACATGGGAGAGCACAGGAATTCCATGTGAGAACATGGGAATTACATGGGAGAGCTCAGGTGCATATGGGAGAGCACAGGAATTACATGTAAGAGCATGGAAATACATGTGAGAGGATGGAAATTACATGGGATAGCACAGGAATTCCATGTGAGAATATGGGAATTACATGGGAGAGCTCAGGTGCATATGGGAGAGCACAGGAATTACATGAGAGCACAGAAATAAAGAGGAGAGCACAGGAATAGAGGGGAGAGCACAGGAATTCCATGTGAGAACATGGGAATTACATGGGAGAGCTCAGGTGCATATGGGAGAGCACAGGAATTACATGAGAGCACAGAAATACAGAGGAGATCATGGGAATACATGGGAGAGCATCTAGAATAGATGGAAATTGCACGGGAGCACAGGAATTACACGTGAGACTGCAGGAATATTTTTGAGAGCACAAGAACACACAGGAGTTCATGGGAACACTGCATGGGCCATTCCCAGTGCCTTTTCCACTGGGATGAGACCAGCACCTCCTGCTCATTCTCATGCTGTGACAATCCCAGTGAAGGCTTGCTTGACGTGCCGCGGTTTTGGGAGGATCCCGCAGCATTTTGGGTCGACCAACACCAACCCAGCCACCAGGACCACCCCCATCCCCACTCACAGATGTAGTAATACTCGTGGCCGGGTCGGAACTCGAAGCCCAGCGAGAAGGGGGTGAAGAGCTGGAACTTCTCGGAGAACTTGAGGGGCCCGTTGGGGGAGTCGGGGCGGTTGCACTCCCAGCGCTTGAAGCCGCGCTGCCGGTGGTCGCAGGACGCGTGGCCCTCGTAGTTGACCATGTAGAGGATGTACCTCTCCATGCGCTCCGGCAGCGGCTCCTCGTAGTGAGGGCAGTAGATGTCCAGGTAGTCGTTGATGCTCACCTCCACCGTGTAGTCCCCGCGGTGGAACCTGCGGAGACGTCGGGGGCAAGCGGGTCACAAACTCATCACGGAATCGCACGGAGGTTTGGGTTGGGAGGGATCTTAAAGCTCATCCAGTCCCTGGGGGTGTTCTGTTTCCGTGCCCTGGTTGGTGTCCTGGGTTGGGACTCTGCCAAGCTGCTCTTTTTGGGACAGAAAATCCTCCTTGTTTTGCAGGAAAAAGCCAAGGAGAGCCATTCCCAGGATATCAAGCAGTGCCTCCAGCTGTCGGATATGAGTGGGTAAGGAGGGACAGGTGAACACAGGACCATGGATGACTTAGGTGGGAAGGACCCTAAAGCCCATCCAGTCCCTGAGGGTGTTCTGTTTCTGTGTCCTGGGCTGGGACTCTGCCAAGCTGCTCCTTTTGGGACAGAAAATCCTCCTTGTTTTGCAGGAAGGAGCCAAGGAGAGCCATTCCCAGGAGATCAAGTGGTGCCTCCAGCTGATCCAGGACTATTGGATATGAGTGGGTAAGGAGGGACAGGTGAACACAGGACCATGGAATCCCAGGATGGTTTAGGTGGGAAGGACCCTAAAGCCCATCCAGTCCCCCCTGCCATGAGCAGGGACACCTTCCACCATCCCTGGTTGCTCCAAACCCCATCCAACCCGGCCTTGGACACTTCTAGAGATGGGGCAGCCACAGCTGCTCTGGGCACCCTGTGCCAGGACCTCACCTCTCTGTGATCCAAACCTGCTCTAACCCCACCAGCCCCATTAACCTCCAGATTAACCCAGATCCTCTTTGTTTCATGCCAACAAACTGGCAAATTTGGCAGGAAACCACACAGAAACGGCGATTCCCGGCGGCGCCGCGATCCCGGTGTCATTGGTGCTCTTGGCACCGACTGCCCCGGAGATTAAGGGATTAGCAGCACTGCAGAGCTCCGTGGACATGCCAGCAACCCCCCTCCAGCTCCTCAGGGTGGCCCCTGTGATCCCCTCCCCAAATTCCAGACCCCCAGCACCACAGCCGGTGGAGCTCAAGGCCAAATTCGCCGTTTCCCCACGGCAGCTTGGCTTCCCCTCCTCACTCAGTGAGGTTTTTTCATATCAATTTGAGGGTTTTTCCTATCAACTTAAGGCTCCCCCCATCGGGTAGCCCCCCAAAACCTCAGCACTGCCAGGACAGTGGTCAGCCCACAGCTCCAGGGCAGCTCTGGTGGCCTGGGGACAGTGACCACAACCCCCTCAACCTCCCAAAGCAGCATTTTAGTGCTCCCAAACACCCCCTGAGGCTGTGGCAGCCGCTGAGATGGCTTCAACTCATCCAGAAACACCCCAAAAGTGCAGCCCCATCCCTATGGCGGCGGAGAGTGACCCCCAAAAGGGAAGAAGGGAGGAGGTGTGGGGAGGGGGGCGTCCTGCAGCCCCCCTCCAGCTCATTACCTGCCTCATAAGCTCTCTGATCACACAGGGAACGCGCTAATTAAGGAGCAGGGTTTCTCCCTCTCCTTCCCTCTCCTTTCCCGAGCCAGTTGTGCCAACCCTGCCCCTGGCAAGGTAACATTGGAAAATGTAAAATTAATACAAAGGGCTGGAATTTACTGGGAAACAATTTTCAAATGCGCGGAGAACAATAAAAAATATTTAAAGGGAAAAAAAACCAACAAAAAAAAGCTTCTTCTGGCTGCCTTTTATTTAAAAAAATTATTTATTTTAATGATGGTTACTAAAGCCCAAGCAAAGGCGGGGGGGGCCCCCACATATCAGGGGAATAATAGTAATAATAATTATTACATTTTTGGGGAAAAACTCACTTTGAGGGAGTGACAAATTGCTGAATTAAAGCTGATTAAAGCTGATTAATGGCCCAGACACAGATGGGTGCGGGGGGGCCATGGGGAGGAGGTCACCCTCCTTTGGGTGAGGGGGTCTGTGGAGACCCTCAGCATGGTGCCCCCCACTCTGTATGGGGCCCCTGGGCTCCTCCAGTGCATCCCAGTCTGATGCCATGGCATGGGGATGATTCCAGCACCAGGGATGTACCCAGGACAACCCCACAGCCTGGCAGCCCAAGCTCCATGGACACCCCAGCTCCAGCACAGGACATGTCACCCACTGAGCCTGGCTCCATCACGTTCAACCAACAACTTGCCAGCACCGTGACACCCCTGCCCCTTCCATGACAAGAATCCATGGGAGGGAATTTGTCTGGAATTAAAATCTCAGAGCTGGTGAAGCCCCTTTGGCAGCTCCCAACCCCTGTGTCCCCTCACCACGCCGGGCATGCTGGAAACACATTGGCTTCTCAAGTTTTTACCTCTTGGATGTTCACTGTGGAGGGGAGAAACCCTGCCAAGAGGAGAGGCACCTGCAGATGGAGACCCCTGGCCCCTGCAGGGCAGACCCAACCAGGAGAGCAAATCCCACACCCAAACCCTGGTCCTGCTCCCCCAAAACAACAGCCAGTGCCTCAGTTTCCCCTCAGAGCTGCAGCAGCATCCTCCCAAAACTCCCAAATTCGGGCAGCGACCCAGCACAGGAACAAAGCGGATTTGTCTCTCTACACCCTGCGAGACCAGCCAGTGTCCCAAGGGTTAAATAATTCAGATTTTTCTTTCCTGAACAGCTTGAAAAGAGATATGATTGCGCCCACTGGAATACGGGGAGGGGGGGGGGATATTATGGATGGAAAAGAGCTATTTAAGCTGAGGAACGGTGTTGGCACATAAACAAATGGGTATAAACCGGCCATGAATAAATTGAGGCTGGAAATTAGGAGGTTTGGAACCACTGGGGGCCGGTTGGGGCTCACAGGGGCAGAGGGGTGAGGGGGGGGGGCCAGGTATGGGGTCCCCCCCAGCTCCAAGGGCACCCGTCCTTGCAGGGCCAGGCGCTGAGAGATTTAAAATCTCCCTTCCGCTTTCATCTCCCAAAATCTCCTTCATTCAAATAGTCACAGCGTGATCAGGAGTAATAAGCCTATTACAGAGCAAAATAAAACACAGCAGCTCCCCCCCCCCCCACCCACCCCAAACCAGCCCCCCCCAGCCCTCCTGCCCTCTTTGGGGCTGTTAAACACAACCCAAAGGAAATTCAGCTGCGGAGAAGCCAATGTCAACCCCCCCAGCTCGCCCAGCCCTGCAAGGTGTCCCCTCCCTCAGGAAATGGGGACAAAGTGGCTCCTGGAGCTGGGGGGGTGGCAGGGAAGGGTCCCTGGGGTGCAGGTGCCCACTGACCCCCTTGCACAGCTCCTTTTTGCATTAATCCTGTTGCTGGGCTGGCTCCTGGCGTGCCCGTGGCCGGCAGTGGAGTTCACACCGGGAACGTTTAAGGCGGTTTTCCATCTGCTTCTCCTTCTCCTTGGGCAACCGGGATCCGAGCCCGGAGCCATCCCTCGGGATGACAATGGCAGCGCTGGGCAGGAGCAGGATGGGGCCACCAGGGGGAATTTGGGCCATGTGCTGGTCGCAGTGTCCTGGAGGCTGATCCCCATTCCCTGCTCAAGAGGCAGAAGCCACCTGCGGAGCTGAGAGGGGATGGAGCCGGAGCTGGATGCACCCGGACACCTGTGCCCACCCAATTTTGGTCCAGTGGGTTTGGCCACGCCAGACCCCATCCCACCGCCCCATCCCACCACCTCACCAGTGCCAAGGTTGATTTTAACCGTGTTTCCAAATATTTTCCATGGCAGAGAGAGAGGACCTCCTAAACTCCCTCCAGGCTGTGCTAGAGGATCCCAGCATCCCACCATGGCCAAGCCCTGGCGCTGGCAGGGATGAGATGGCATTCAGGGGATGCCCTGTCCCCATCAACCCCAGCCCCTGGGAGGGTGGCAGTGATGAGTCCCAGTCCCCAGAGGCTCTGGTGTTGTCCCTGGTGCCACGGTGGGACAGAGCGGGGACGGCTCACGGAGCGCCAGTAATGCGGTCCGGAGGGACCCCGCCGTACACACAGCACCTAAATTATTTAATTTCTCCAAACTGCTGCACCTTTATAAATCATTAAAAGCTCCTTTTGATCTGTGTTAATGAGGTTTCCTGAGTGCGGGGCTGGGAAATGCTTCGGCGCCAGAAAGCGACGCCGCTGATTAAAAAAACCAAGAGGGGGGTGAGCGGGAGCGTGGGGGGCACGGGGGGCATGGGGAGGTGGGCACAGCGAGGTGGGCACAGGGTGGGGGGCACAGGGGGGGGGGCACAGGGGCTCCCCAGGGCCCAGCCAGACAGTGGAGGGGCTTTAGGGACGCCCGTCATGTTTATGTTCTTTCCCTTCCCTTTCAGTTTCCCTTTTCAGTTTTGCTTCCTTTTTCTCTCTCCCTTCCCGTTTCCCTTTCCCTTCCTCTTTCCAGGAGCTTTCCAGCCAGGGAATCCCGGGAACACGCTGGTGCCTGGGAAATGCTGGTGCCAGGCTGGGGCTCTTGGTCCTCCCGGTGCTCTGGGAAACAATTCCCTCTTTGGGGAGCAGCGGGATGGGATGAACCCCCCGGGCTGTCACTGGGAGGGTGCGGTCCCAGCAGTGCCACCGTCGGTGACCGCGCTGGTGACCCCGCGGGAGCGCCGCGGCGCCGGCCCTGACAGCTTTAATGCTGATATTTATCTGTGCTCCAAAGCTCCGAGCCCGGCTCCATCTGCAGCAGCTCAGGCACCGGGATCCGGAGCGACGGCGACAGCTCCACCGATGGCAGCTGGGTTCGGGTTTGACATCGGCTGGGGACAGGGGTGGGACAGGGATGGGGATGGGAATGTGCAGGGGGATAGACACAAGGACAGCGACGAGGATAGGGATGGAGATAACGTGGATAGAGACAGGGATGAGGGCAGAGATAAGGAGAGGGATGGGGACAGGGATGAGAATGGGGACAGATACAGGGATGGGACAGGGATGGGGACAGGGATGGGAATGGGGACAGATACAGGGATGGGACAGGGATGGGGACAGGGATGTGCAGGGGGATAGACACAAGGACAGGGACAAGGATAGGGATGGAGATAACATGGATAGAGACAGGGATGGGGACAGAGATAAGGAGAGGGATGGGGACAGGGGTGGGAATGGGGACAGATACAGGGATGGGACAGGGATGGGGACAGGGATGGGAATGGGGACAGATAGAGGGATGGGACAGGGATGGGGACAGGGATGGGGACAGGGATGGGGACAGGGATGTGAATAGGGATAGACACAAGGACAGGGACGAGGATAGGGATGGAGATAAGAATGTGGATTGAGACAGGGATGGGAATGGGGACAGGGATGGGGACAGGGATGGGAATGGGGACAGGGATGGGACAGGGGTGGCAGGGGGGATAGACAGGGACAGTGATGGAGATGGGGATGGAGATAAAAACTGGTATAGGGACAGGGATAGGGAAAGGACTGGGTATGGGAATGGGGACAGGCATAAGAACAGCAATAGAGACAGGGATGGGGATGGGGACAGGGACAGGGATTGTGATGGGATTGGGGATGGGAATGGGGACAGTCATGGGAACAGCAATAGAGACAGGGATGGGGTGGGGATGGAATGGGGATAGAGACAGGGACAGTGATAGAGATGGAGATGGGCAGAGGGATGAGGATAAGGACTGGGGCAGGCATTGTGGGTAACAAAAACAAATCCCATGCAGACCCAAGGGACGCTTCCCCAGCCCTGGCATCCCTGGAGCTGGTCAGGGAGCAGCACTGCCCCAGCTGGAGCAGGGGAGCAGCACCCCCAGCCCGGCTCAGCGCGGCGCTGCCGGAGCTCACAGCTCCATTGACGGATCTTTCCCTTTCCCTCCTTTTAAGGTAAATGACAGAAAATCCCAGGACAGCCATCAGCCTCCGAGGTAACCTCGTCCCGCCTCGGCCGCGTTCCCACAGGATTCAGCGGCTCCTGTTACCTGGGGCAACGGCGGGGAAATGACGGCTGGCATCTAAATTGCCATCATTATGCTCCAGAGCCAACACTCCCCATTTACACTTTATTGTCATCTTTTGCTTTAGGGAGATGCTGAGATATTACAGGATGGGGTGACAGAGCGGGGTGAGCTGGGACGCACGAGGAGAGAGGCGCGGAGATAAATGGGGACCCCCGGAGCTGTTATTTCAGCCTGATTGCGGATCCGGAAGCGGAGCCGAGCCCGATCCCGCGGGCTGTGGGGAGGTTTTAGCACACAGAAGAAAATAAAATTTGTTTAAATGCAAGCGCCAGCCTGGCGGGGCCTGGGCACGTGGTACCCGGGAGAGGATTCCCACCAAAAACGGCGCGGAAGCAGCTCAGCCTCCTCCTGCTGCAGGGATGCTCATGGAAAAAGGGAACTGATCCTCACCAACAGCTGCTGCTGGGCTCTGGCTGGGACCACACTGTGGGGCTGGCACCCCTTTGTGGGGCTGGTACTTCAATATTGGACAGGGATCCCACTGTGGGGCTGGCACCCCGTTACATCTCCTGCACCCCACTGCACCACTGCACCCCGTTCTAGGGCTGGGCACCCCATTGCAGGGCCACTCCAAGGATCCTCCTGGGCACTCCAAAGCAAAATCGGCTCTTGATTCTCCAAGTTCATTCTCCCTCCCCATCCCACTTGTTGCCAAGCTGCACAAAGGAAATGCAAAGCCAAACTTGGGATGTCACCTCCTCATCCCCATCCCCATAAGGTGACTGAAGTGAGACAGGGCCAGGGAGAGGAATGGGGCCTTTCAAGTGTTTGCCGTGAAAAAAGAGACAAAAAAGCAAAGAGTTCACCCCATTACATCTCCTGCACCCCATTGCAGGACCACTCCAAGGATCCTCCTGGGCACTCCAAAGCAAAACCTGCTCTTGGTTCTCCAAGTTCATTCTCCCTCCCCATCCCACTTGTTGCCAAGCTGCACAAAGGAAATGCAAAGCCAAACTTGGGATGTCACCTCCCCATCCCCATAGGGTGACTGCAGTGAGACAGGGCCAGGAGAGGAATGGGGCCTTTCAAGTGTTTGCAGTGAAAAAAGAGACAAAAAAGCAAAGAGTTCAAAAACTGAGCATCTTTCCAGGGCGGTTTCACCCTCAGCCCCACAGTGCCGTGCATGGGACTGGGATTGGGAGATTCCTCCCCACACAACACCTCCCTGAGTGGGACCCAGGAGCTCACAGTGCCTGGGATAAACCCAGCCAGAGCCACAACCCCATGGATGCACCAGGAGCTGGGAGTTCCACATGACCCAGCACAACACGGACACGCTGGATGGATGGACCCTGCCATGATGCCAAGCATGGATCAGACAGGTTTTTCCCTCAGACTCATGACATCACCCTCTTGTCCAGAAAAAATCACAGGTGTCAGCCAGGAATCATGTTTTTGGTGAACAAATATTCCATTTTCCACATGCCACAGCCTATCCAGAGGGGATGAACCCCATCCTCAGGCAGGTGGAGCCTCTTTTAGGGGAGCTCTACCCTCACCCCACACCCAAAGCTCCCTGGAACTGCTCCAGCTGCTGCAATTCCCACCACTCACCCCTCATTAGCATGGATGCTCGTTAGCCCAGCGCTGAGACTAATCAATACTGCCATTAACCGACTCCCTGGAATTAATGCGCTTGAACCTGGCAGGCCGCAGGATATTGGTCATTTTTCCACTTAACCTGGCAGGAGGAGTTTTTCCCTTTGCTGGTGGCAGTGGATGACGAAGGGAAGCTGGCACAATTCATCCCTTCAGCTCCTGGCTGCTGCTTCACCACCAGCTTCGGGCCCACCACCACTTTTTGGTCATCCCAAGGTTGTTGGACGCTCCCAAACCTCAGGAGAAGGTCAGCCCTGTCCCAAGCCATTGGGGTGGAGACCCTAGAGAGGGTTCTGGGGTCTCCATCACAGCATAGGGGACACCCAGATCGTGAGCCTCTGGTGCCAGCTCACTCCTGCAGCTGCTCCATCCCTTCTGCCCCAGGTTCCTGGCCCTGGAGCCCCGGGCAGGCACAGCCAAGCTGCTCTCCAGGGCACCCCAGAGCCACCCTCCCCTGCTGCTCCCGCAGCCTCGCAGTGCCTCTGGCTAAACAGAGATCAGAAATGTTAGATCTTTCTTAACATCTCCTGCCAGCACTGTCAGTGGCCCTCTCCAGAGTACCAGGGCCCTCTGTTATGTAAACACAGCACATTCTCTGTCAAAGATTAAAAAAAAAAAAGCCTCATTTGCACATAAAAGCAGCCTCTGCACTAGTTACGGGCACTGTGGCATGTAAGGAAGACTGTAGGTTAAATTCAATAATAAAGTGGGGCGGCACAGAGGTCCTGCTCCAGCTCCTTCTCCCACAGCCCAGCCCCAGCTGCTCCAGCCCCACCTGCAGCCACCAAGTGGTGCCAGACACGAGCCCCGGGGATGGATGGGGATAGAGGAGGCACCCCGAGCCCCGGGCTGGGCTGTGAGTGAGTGACCCCCAGGCCCCTCAGACCACCCTGGTGCTCCTCTGCGCCCCCTTCATGCTCATGGCACCCCAGACTCCATCCTCCCCATCTCCTCCCCTTGGCACCCCATCCAGAGCGGGGCCTGCTGTCCAAAATCCCTCCCCACACATTTTTGGGAGCTGGCACCACCCTCACACCCCAGCAGAGCTCTGGCAGCTCCCGCCTACTGAGGCACCAGGAACCACAGGGATCAGGAATGTGACACCGCGGATGCGCCAGCCCTCGGCGAGGCGGTGCCCACTGCGGTGGGACGGCACCGGGGGGGATCTCTGGCCATGGCAGGCAGTGCCAGCAGCCCAGCTGGCTCCGGGGATGGCGGCAGCCAGCCGGGCCCGCGGCCGGTTCCGCGCAAATCGAATCAGAGCAGAAACTGAACTGTCGGCGAGGCGAGGGCTGGGGAGCGTCACGGTAATTGTGTTAGCGCCAGCAGCGCCGCCGCTGCTCCAGGAGCCAGGGGCACAGCGAGGCGGGCGTGGTGGCATGGCACAGAGCAACAGGCACACAAGGGTGGCCACAACAGGATGGCCATGATGGGATGGGCACGGCGATGCCAGCACAGCGACACCCAGATCCGTCAGGCCCAGGGGGAGGAGTGAGGGTCCAAGAGGGATCAGGGTGAGGCCCAGCAGACCCAGACAGCCACAGAGCCAGGTGGCACAAGGGGTCACAGTGGTGGTTGACAGGGACGGTGACAGGGACAGAGAGAGGGAGGTGACTCATTCCCAAATCACTGCGCGCCACCATCCAGCACCCGTGACCCCATGGCCATCAGCCTGGGGATCATGTCACCATCCAGCACGGCTGTCCCCATGGCCATCAGCCCGGGGATCATGTCACCATCCAGCACGGCTGTCCCCGTGGCCATCAGCCTGGGGATCATGTCACCATCCAGCACGGCTGTCCCCATGGCCATCAGCCTGGGGATCATGTCACCATCCAGCACGGCTGTCCCCATGGCCATCAGCCTGGGGATCATGTCACCATCCAGCACGGCTGTCCCCATGGCCATCAGCCTGGCACGTGTGACCCCACAGACACCAGCCTGGCACGCTCAGCCCTGTGCACACCAGCCCCGCTCACGCCTGTGGCAGCCGGGCACGTGCCAGCCGTGCTCGGGATCACGCGTGCTCGTCCGCGCGCCGGCGGCTCACGCTGAGCGCCCTAATTACCGCGTCTGGCCAGGCGGGCGGGCGCTGATAACGGGCACGGGACGGAGCTGCCGGCGGTTATCAGCCGGTGACAGCCGGGCCCCCCCGCCGCCCGCGCCGCAGCCCGCTGGGACAGCCGGATCAAGGCGCCCTTTGGGGGTCTCCAAAGGGCGGGGGATGGGGTAAGCAGCCCCCCAGGGGTGACCTCATTAGCGTCGTTGTGGCTGGGCCTGGCATGCTGCAGGCAGAGCCTCGGGATGCGGGGTCACCGGCGGCACGGTGATGGTGCCAGCCTCTTGTCTCATCTGCTGTCACCTCCCCGCTGTCCTGGGGGTGAGGGAGATTTTGGGTGTCCCTGGTGGTGTGAGGACCGGGGTGGCAGCAGGAAAGGCCTCTGAGGAGATAGACCAGTGTCACACTCTGGTCTCTGAGCCAAACCAGCCGCTGTCCTGGCACTCTCCAGAGCCGTTCCATTTGTCTCATCCCAGAGTCACAACCAGGACATGGCACAGTCCTGCTGTGACACCAGCATGGGTATCCACTGCTTCCGTGCCTCAGTTTCCCTGCCCCAGGGCTGCATCTTCCTGCATGGTGTGGGTCCAGCAGCAGGAGCAACAGAGAAGGAGCACGTTCCCCATCCCAACTGGCTAAAGACACACCAATTAACATGGATAAACACAGCCTGCTGCATTATTTCACTCGTTGGCCACTATTTTCGGCTGGCGGCCGAATTCCGGGCAGCAGGGCAGGGGCGTTGGCAGGAGCACGGGTGACTCTTTAACCTTGGAGCACTTGGTCTGGCAGGGAATTTGGGGCGGTAATTTGATCGGCGGGAGCCGGGCGAGCGCTGGCCCCGCAATCACCGGGAAAACGCCGACGCGGTGGAAATCGGCCGCTGCTGCCCAGCGGGAGCGGGCACGGGGACACGGCTCACAAGGGGGGACACGGCTCAGAAGGACGGACACAGCAGGCACCTGCCTGTCACCCCTGCCTCTGTCCAGTGCCACCCAGGGGACACCAGTGGGTTCCAGACCCCCAGCCAAAGGACACCACTGTCCCCCCCGTCCCGTCTGCAGAGTCAGAATTTGTCACACCTCCCTTTGACAGGGTCTCCGGGGGGGGCTGAGCGATGCCTTTTGTCTGCCCAACAATTAATTCTTTCCTGGCTAATGATGAACTCCGACTTGCCAAGCAGGGAGCGGCTGCGTGTGGGAAGGAGCCAACCCCTCCCTCACCCCGTCGTGCCCCCCTCGCCACAAACCTCTCCCATGGCAGGGTGGGATGCTGGGGTACCCAGGGATAAGGCTGGGCTGTGAGACCCCTCTCTGCATCTCACCATCCTTCTCACAGGCACGCTGCCTTCCAAAAAAGGGCGCCCCAAAAGCAGGAGGATGGTTGCTGGGCTGGCAGGATGCGGTCCCCTTGGCAATGCCAGCAGGGTGGGTGCTGCTCGCTGTGCTGCGGGCAGCAGGTGCTGGCAGCACTCTAAGTGCCACTGGCGGCAGCCCTGGAGCGCTCCAGGAGGGGATAACCGGCTGATGGGGCCTGAGCTAATGGAGAAAATCCATTTAGGATCACTCGATACTCTCCCCTGGGCCTTTCATTACACCTCAGGGCTCCGCAGGGGCACCGGGGCCCTGAGCCGGTCTCTGCCAGCCCAGATCCCATCGCTGCCGGCTGGATGTCTCAGCAGAGGGACTGGAGGGACGTGGGGGAGGGATGTGCACGGCAGGGAATGAGGGAAGAGATACAGGGAGGGATGCGGAGAAGGGATGCAAGAAGGGATATGCGTGGGGAGTGTTGCAAAAAGAGATGCAGGGAGGGATGTGCATGGGGAGTGATACAAAAAGAGATGCAGGGAGGGATGCAGGCAGGGATGCAAGAAGAGATATGCATCGGGGAGGGATGTAGAAAAGAGATGCAGGGGAGGGAGAGTGCATGGGAAGTGATGCAGGAAGGGACACGGGGAGGTTTGTGCACTAAGCCTGCAGCCTCTGAGCTTGCAGTCTGCAGGTGGCAAGAGCAACGCCAGCAATCCCTGCGAGGGACAGCGACAAACCGGGCTGCGCTGGGGCCCTTGCCCTGGAGCAGCTCCAAGGAGGCCCTGGCCTGGCTCAGTGCCACAGGCAGCGAACAGCGAACCCCCCGGGGCTGCGGGCACTCAGGCCGGGCTCCCCGCAGCGGGAAAGGCGACAGAGGCCATGGAAAAGAAGTAAAATAATTATCGGGCGCTGGCGGCTCGGGCTCCCGCCCGGCGCGTTCTGTTTAAGGCTAGTTAATAGCCAGTGTTCTCTGGTTAGGCCTGAATGACATTTCCAGAGTTATAATAACTGAGCTATTACTCGCCGTATTGATGCATTCCCCCCTCGCCGGCAGCGGCTCATCCACGCGCCGTGCCGCCCGGCCCGCCGAAAGCCTCCTTTAGTCAATAGCACTTCTATTTTTCATTACTCCCTGGAAATGTGGCTCTTGAAGCTCATCCGTCATATCAATTACGCCCTGGTTCAGTCCTATCATACACGTGTCCATAAAGTTCCTCAGATCTGAACTGCTGTTAATTTTCTGCGCCATCCCAAGGGGATGCCCGGGACGTGCCCTGGAAAGCAACCAAGGCAAGCCGAGGGCATGCCGGGTACGGGCGCTCCCGGGAGCGGGGGCTGCGGCAACTGCCCGGGCACGGGGGCTCCCGGCAGCACCAGGGGTCACCCCGGAGCTCGGACGCCGTCCCCTTCCCTCAACGGCGCCTGGCAGCGGGCCTGGCGCCGCACGACCTTGGCAGCGCTGCGGAATTTATTCCTCGGTTGGTTTTATTCTTTTATCAGGTGTTGGTTTAACAGGGCGAGCTCCCCCCCCCCCCCCACTCATCCCCTTTAATCCTATCGGCATCTGTGTTCGGCACGTCCGTACCCAGAATAATCACCTGCCCTGGCAGATTTGTCACTTCACCAGATGTAATCGGGGAACTTTTCCTTTTCTTTTTTTTTTTTTTTTTTTTTTTTTTTTTTTTTTCCTTTTTGAAACTTCTCCCTTATTTTCTGTTATTCTTAGAAGCTGCAGCTCGCGGGCAGAGGAGGCTGCTGCAGGCAGTACCTGTTCCAGGTCACCTCCCCAAACCCAAGGGTTTGCTCTGCTCAGAGCCGCTCTCCAGCTGGGGTTTGCTCAGGGGAGGATGACAGGGCAGTGGCACAGAGGGTGGATGCCAAACACTGCGCCGTGACAGGCTGTTCCTGCCTATCCTCTGCTGCCAGGAGCGCGCCTGGATGGGCACAAAAACCCTGAGCCAGAGGGGAAAATGGGCACAGGATGAGGCTGGGGGATGTCAGGGGTGGGGGATGCTGAGCCAGGTCAGGAAGATGCCAGGCTGGGAGGATGCCAGGTCAGGGGAACACAGAGGTTGCTCACAACATGTCCATGCACAGATGCACAAGGACCATTCAGCTCCTTCAGAGCCTTAAAAACTCACACCCAAGAGGTGATGCTGCTCCTGCTTCCCCTTCACACCCCTCCAGGCACTACTCCTGCTGTCCCACCATGGAGTGCCTGTGGCTCCGCCCTCCCAGCCCAGGGCCTTCCCCTGAGGATCCCATGTCCATGCTCTCCTCTCCGGGGGCGTCCTGTCCAGTTCCCCTCAGCAGCGCCCTGGGTGGGTCTCAGCCACTCCACGTGGCCCTCCCAGCAGGACAATGACCTGGTCACCGTCCTGCCTCCTCCGCACTTCCCTAAGCCGGGACATGACGCACACGCCGGGGTGGGGACAGACACACACCCCGGGGTTTGAGAACAACCCTGACACTTGTCAGCAGCCGGGACAGCCATGCTCCTGCCAGCC